>MU681971.1:75952-141254 GCA_026770625.1 Nicotiana glauca | reverse complement strand
CCCCCCCCCCCACCGTCTCTCCCACCTAGGTAATGCCACCGCCCTCCGCCGTAAACTGTCGGCCGAAAATCCCCTTTGCCGGCATCCAAACACCTCCAAATTTACATCGTGTATTCACCTTAACCTCCCTATCTCGGATCCACCATCAGTCTCCCTCTAATCTTAGCCTAGCCTTTCGAATCTTCAAAAAACCAAGCGGTTCTGCAGCCGTGTCCGGCGGCAGGTCTCCATTCACCTCCTCTTTAACACCAAATACTCCCCCTCAACGTTCTCTTTCCCAATCCCCGACCACCTTCCCTCGAACTACCCCATAACTCATCGAATATCAATTTAAAGCCATGAACCCTAGCGCTGCCGCCCCCAAATCGTCCCAAACTATCACCACACAACCACCTTGACCCCCTCTTCCTAAAGCTATGAAAACTTGCCCTCGAATCAAACCAGGATGGGTCGAATTTCAAATTTAGGGTTCGAACCCTAAAACCCCAAGAGTCTCAATTCATTTAAGCTGATTTTGACTTTGACTGTGTGTTCTTGATAAGAACACACAGTTAAAGTCAAGATTTGGTTTAAAACGAGAGGTTTGAAGGCTCCCTTCAATTTCACTGTTAAAGTCGGTAAGTTCCTTGTGTCATTTTCATCATTTTTTTTATTTTTCAGTCTCTTCTTCTTCTTCCTCTTTTCTGTGATTAAGCATAACTTAGTTAGGATGTGAACTAGGTTTTAGTAATTAATTATTAATTGTCAGTTCGATTTTAATCCCTATCTTTTGAATGTTGTTAGTCAAGCTTATGAATAAAGTTCGAATCTCTTGAATATTACTCGTTTCTGATTTTAGTAAAAAATGCTGGATTTGAATTAGGTTTTGAGAATCCCTGATTTTAATTTCGGTTGATTAGTCTGGTTTGGATTTGAATTGGTCAATTGGACCCAGGTTCTGGCCAGACTCATGGGCTCTGAATTGGGTCATTTTGACCCATTTTTGGTTTCAAACATGAGTGTTCAGGGGGGTAAATTGGGTAGTTTAACCTTAAGTAACTAACATGGGTTTTAAGGGGTAATTAGCAGGAGCTTAGGGGTCAACCTAGATAGTATATAATACAAAAATAATTGAAGTAGTGGAAACTGCACTAATGCTGATTTTAAGGACTGAAATAGGCACTACTGATTAAATAAAAAGGCACTAGAGTAATGGGGAATTGAAAATTGAAAAGTGAAGATTGATAGTGATGAGTGCACTAATTGTATGCATATTTAGAGGCCAGAAATTAGACTCAAAAGAGACAGTTTTTGACACTCTGAAAAAACACAGAAGAGAGCTAAGATATTTGAGAGTTGAAAATACTGGAGAAATACTGAAAATACCCGATTCCGTTGAAATTTGTCTCCTTTCTCTTTGATTTCTTAAAAATTCCCTATTTCAAGTGCTGAAAATTTTTGGTATCTAATCACTGAAATCAGGTTAAACACGAACAACTAAATGCATGGAAAACAAAAATTAAAATAAAGAAAGGAAAAAGTTAAAAAAAAAAAAATTTATCTAAGGTTCTGCCGGAAAACTTGAACTAGATATTCGAACCGTTCTGGTCACATTTGAGCCAAGCGTCTATGGGGGTCTGATAGGGGAAGACCGGGAGGTCTTATGGTGTTAATTTGGGCTTGATTGGATTATTTTGGATTTGGTCCGGAAAACTTTAATTCAATATTCGACGACATGGGGTGGGATTCTAGGGAAAAGAGTTGTGGATTCAAGTATAGGAAGAGAAGGGGAGTTTGGGGTGTAATTTTGAGAGTGAATGGCGATGATAGCGTTCGCCGCCGATAGGGTTCCGGCGAAGGCAGCGATACTATTTGGAGATTCAAGGCTAGGATTTGGGGCATGGGGGTTTGAAATTCTGAACAAGAAGGATGTGGGGGATATAGGGTATAATTTTCAGGGTGTTTGGTGGTAAGCCGCTGGCGGAGACGATTTTCGGCCGGCGGCGACGACGGCGTTACACAAAGGCTAGGGTTTGAGCTTGATGATGAGACCGGGGTGGGGGGGGGGTATTAATTCGACATTTTTATACAAATGACACCCCACTTCTGAGCCGTTGATCTTAACAACCTCGACAGTTTGGATTAATCGACGCCAAACGGCGTCGTTTTAGATTTAAAAGAGGCTGGACCGGGCATAGGTTGGATTGGGCTGTGCTGGGTGTGGTTATTTTTGTGTTTGGGCTCAAAATTAAACATAACAACCCATTTTATTTTATTCAATTTTGTTTATTTATTTTTTGTTTTCATTTTGTATTTTTTTTGTATTTTTATCTTGTATTTTTCTGATTTTATAAAAATGTAAAAATTAAAACCAAGACATAATTAAACTATTTAACTTCTAAAATTATTTAAAATTCATATTTAAAGATAAATACAACAATTATCAATTAAAAATGCCTAGGACTATTTTTGTAATTTTCTTTAAATTTTGTTCTAAAATAAATTAATACCTAATTAATACTAAAATTGTGAAATTAAATCCTTAAATGCAAGTGCATATTTTTGTATTTTTATATGAATTATCATGCAATCAATTAACACCAAATTCAACAAAATCCACAAAAATTGTAAAATAATAAAGAAATCAGTTATTTGAACTTTTTTTTTTTTGGAATAATTTGCTTAGGGCAAAAATCACGTGCTCACAGTACCTCGTTTGGAGATAGAGATTCATATAG
This sequence comes from Nicotiana glauca, assembly GCA_026770625.1. Classification (NCBI taxonomy): domain Eukaryota; kingdom Viridiplantae; phylum Streptophyta; class Magnoliopsida; order Solanales; family Solanaceae; genus Nicotiana; species Nicotiana glauca. The sequence goes on along the minus strand of MU681971.1, from coordinate 138,537 downwards.
TAGAGGCTATCCTCCTACGCCCTTTTAGTCAGCTCTTCAGGTTTCTCACGGTGCTTCAAGTAGCCGTGGTCCCCAGATGCAGTACTCCGATCAGCAGCCCTACAGTGCACCACCTGCCCCTATCAGTGCACCACCGCTTCAGAGTTTCCAGGGTTGTCAGCCCCAGCAGCCGAGAGCTTGTTTTACTTGTAAAGACACGAGGCACATTGCTAGGTATTGCCCTCGCGCACCAGGTGGCCCTCAGCCTCAGAGTTCTCGTGCCATGGTACAGGCACCGGGTATTCCACATCCCACCCAGCCAGCTAGAGGGGGGTGTAGAGGTCCTAGAGGTGGAGCTCAGACCGCTAGAGGTGGAGGCCAGCCGGCAGTAAACCGACCTAGAGATATGGTTCGGGGTGGTGGGGCCCAAACCTGCTGTTATGCTTTTCAAGTTAGGCCCGAGGCTGAGGCTTCAGATGTAGTTATTACATGTACGGTTCTAGTTTGCGATAGAGATGCTTCAGTGTTATTTGATCCAGGGTCTACGTATTCGTATGTATCATCTTATTTTGCACCGTGTCTGGTCATGCCTAGAGATTCATTGAGTGTTCCTATTTATGTGTCTGCACCGGTGGGTGACTCTATTGTGGTCGATCGAGTCCATGGTTCTTGTATTGTAGTGATTGGGGGTCTTGAGACTCGTGTATACTTGTTGCTTTTAGACATGGTTGACTTCGTTATTATATTGGGAATGGACTGGTTATCACCTTACCACGCTATCTTGGACTGTCATGACAATATTGTGACCTTAGCTTTATCGGGTATGCCTCTTTTAGAGTGGAGAGGTACTCCAGGTCATTCTACCCACAATGTTATCTCGTATGTGAAGGCTCGACGTATTGTCGAGAAGGGGTGTTTGGCCTATTTGGCTTATGTTCGCGATTGTAGTGCTGATGTCCCTTCTATTGATTCCGTGCCCGTTGTTCGAGACTTTCCTGAGGTTTTCCCTTTAGACCTGCCTAGTATGCGACCCAACAAGGATATTAAATTTTGCATTGATTTGGCTCTGGGCACTCAGCCCATTTCTATCCCGCCATATCGTATGGCCCCGTCGGAGTTGAAAGAGTAAAAGGAGCAGTTGCAGGATTTGCTTGAGAAGGGTTTCATTAGACCCAATGTTTTGCCTTGGTGTGTGACGGTGTTATTTTTCAAGAAGAATGATGGGTCAATGAGAATGTGTATTAATTATCGGTAATTGAACAAGGTAACGATCAAGAATAAGTATCCACTGCCGAGGATTTATGATTTTTTCGATCCGCTTTAGAGTGCCAAGTTATTTCCAAGATTGACATGAGATCTGGCTACCATCAATTGAGGATTAGGGCATCCTATGTCCCTAAGATAGCTTTCCGCACTCGGTACGTGCATTATGAGTTTTTGGTTATGTCATTCGGGTTGACAAATGCCCTAGCAGCTTTTATGGATTTGATGAACCGAGTGTTCAGGTCTTATTTTGACTCGTTCGTGATAGCCTTCATTGATGGTATATTGATATATTCTCGCAGCCATGAGGAGCACGGGCATCACCTTTGAGTGGTTCTTTAGACTCTGAGGGATAGTCAGTTATATGCAAAGTTCTCCAAGTGTGAGTTCTGGTTGGGTTTAGTTGCATTCCTGGGTCATGTTGTATTAGTATAGGGTATTCAGGTTGATCCAAAAAAGATTGAGGCAGTCAAGAGCTGGCCTAGACCAGTATCAGCTACAGAGATTTGGAGTTTCTTGGGATTGGCATGCTACTATCGTCGGTTCGTGGATGGGTTTTCATCTATTGCAGCCCCGATGACCAGATTGACCCAGAAGGGTGCCCAGTTTAGGTGGTCGGATAAGTGTGAGGTGAGCTTTCAAATGCTCAAGATAGCTCTGACTACGGCACCAGTGTTGGTTTTTCCCACAGGTTCAGGGCCTTATACAGTTTATTGTGATGTTTCCCGTGTTGGGCTTGCAGTAGTTTTGATGCAGGATGGCAAAGTCATTGCCTATGCTTCGAGGCAGTTGAAGATTCATGAGAAGAACTATCCAATTCACAATTTGGAGTTGGCAACCATAGTTCATTCATTGAATATTTGGAGGCATTATCTGTATGGCGTGGCATGTGAGGTGTTCACGGATCACAAGAGTCTTCGGTATTTGTTCAAGCAAAAGGAGTTGAATTTGAGGCAGAGGAGGTGGTTGGAGTTGTTGAAGGATAATGATATCACCATTTTATATCATCCGGGGAAGGCCAGTGTGGTGGCCGATGCTTTAAGTGGGAAGTCAGCCAGTATGGGCAGTCTTACTTATATTTCGGTCGGTGAGAGGCCGCTTGCTTTGGATGTTCAGGCTTTAGCCAATCAGTTCGTGAGAATGGATGTTTCTGAGCCCAGTCGTGTGTTAGCTTGCACAATCGCTTGTTCTTCATTATTAGAGCGTATCCGTGATCGGCAGTATGATGATCCCCATTTGTGTGTTCTTAGAGACACGGTGCAATGCGGAGATGCCAGGCAGGTTACCTTAGATGATGATGGAGTTTTGAGATTGCAGGATCGAGTTTGTTTGCCTAATGTGGATGGGCTCCGAGAGTTGATTTTAGAAGAGGCCCATAGCTCCCGGTACACTATTTATCCGGGGGCCATGAAGATGTATCAGGTTTTGCAGCAACATTACTGGTGGCGTCGGATGACGAAGGATATCATTACATATGTGGCTCGATGTTTTAATTGTCAGCAATAAGTGCGAGCATCAGAGACCTGGTGGTTTATTTCAGAGGATTGAGCTTCTCGAGTGGAAGTGGGAGCGGATCACTATGGACTTTGTTACTGGACTTCCACTGACTTGTAAGAAGTTCGATGCAGTATGGGTCATTGTTGATAAGTTGACCAAGTCAGCGCATTTCATTCCTATAACAGTCTCCTATTCTTCTGAGAGGTTAGCTGAGATCTATATTTGGGAGATTGTTCGCCTTCATGGTGTGCACATATCTATCATTTCGGACCGGGGTATGCAGTTTACCTCGCCCTTCTGGAGAGCAGTTCAGCGAGAGTTGGGCATACGGGTTGAGTTGAGCATAGTATTTCATCCCCAGACGGACGGTCAGTCCGAGCAGACTATCAAGATTTTAGAGGATATGCTCCGAGCTTGTGTTATTGACTTTAGAGGTTCGTGGGATCAGTTTTTGTCCTTAGCAGAGTTTGCCTACAATAATAGCTACCAGTCGAGTATTCAGATGGCTCCTTATGAGGCTTTATATGGTAGGCGGTGTCGATCTTTGGTTGGATGGTTTGATCCAGGAGAGGCTCGGTTGTTAGGTACAGATCTGGTTCAGGAGGCCTTGGACAAGGTCAGGATCATTCAGGATAGGCTTCCTGCAGCTCAGTCCAGGTAGAAGAGTTATGTGGACCGAAAGGTTAGAGATGTGGCTTTTATGGTTGGTGAGCGGATATTGCTCCGAGTGTCGCCTATGAAGGGCGTGGTGAGGTTTGGGAAGAAGAGAAAGCTTAGCCCTAGGTTCATCAGTCCATTTGAAATTCTTGATCGAGTGGGAGAGATGGCTTATAGACTTGCATTGTCACCAAACATATCAGCCGTGCATCCAGTGTTTCATGTGTCCATGCTTCAGAGGTATCACGGCGATCCAGCCCACATGTTAGATTTCAGCACTGTCCAGTTGGACGAGGATTTGTCTTATGAGGAGGAGCCGATTGCTATTCTAGAACAGCAGGTTCGACAGTTGAGGTCGAAGAGTTTTCCTTATGTTCGTGTTCAGTGGAGAGATCAGCCTCCTGAGGCATCGACCTGGGAGATCGAGTCCAACATGCGGAGCCGTTATCCCTATCTTTTTTCCGACTCAGGTACTTCCTTCTTATGTCTGTTCGAGGATGAACGGTTATTTTAGAGGTGGAGAATGTGATGACCGTTTGTTTAAATTAAATTCTATGACTCTGAGGCCTTGAAAACATCATTTAGAGTCACCTCGATTTGCGTGCATAGTCCGGGCGCGTAGTCGGAAAGCTTAAATATGAAATTTTGTGAAAAATGCTAAGTTTTGATGTTAAAATGAATAAATTTGATTTTGGTAAACATTTTAGGAAACAGACCCAGACCCGTGATTTGACGGTCCTGGAGGATCCGTAGGAAAATATGGGACTTGGGCGTATGCCCGGAATCTAATTCCGAGGTCCCAAGCCCGAGAAATGAATTTTTGAAAGAAATAATTTTCTGAAATTATTTAAGAAAATTAAAATGAAATTTGATTAGAACATGTTAGTATCGGGCCTGTATTTTGGTTCTGGCGCCTGGTACAGGTCTTATATATGATTTAAGATATTCCTGTGAAATTTGGTGAAAAACGGACGTCGATTGACGTGATTCGGACCTAAATTGGAAAATTTGATGTTTTGGAAAGTTTGAAAGAATTTATGGATTTTGAGGTTCAATTCGATGTTTATGATGTTATTTTGGGTATTTGATCGCACGAATAAGTCCGTAGGATGTTTTCGAGGTTGTGTGTAAATTTGGTTTGGAGCCCCAAGGGCTCGGGTGAATTTTGGATAGGCCACGAGTGCATTTTTGGACTTTGAAATATAGCTGGTGTGTTCTGAGCTGCAGGCTTCGCATTTGCGAAGCCAGTCTCGTAAATGCGAGACAACGCCTGGGTAGCCTTATTCGCAAATGTGAATATTCCATCGCAAAAGCGATGCCCGCCTAAATCCTCTGTCATCGCAATTGCGATATTTCACCCGCAAATGCGAAGTCGCAATTGTGACTACTGCTTCGCAAATGCTAAAGCTGGGAAATTATTTGCGAACCCTGTTTCGCAATTCCCACATCTAAGAGGTCGAGGTTCGCATCTATTCGCATTTCCCATATCAAAGACCTACAATTTTTACACTTAACCGATTTTGAACCCCATTTTTTATATTTTCTCAAACCCATACACACTTAGGCGATTTTCCAAGAGTCCTTTCTTCTCCAAATCATTTGTAAGTCGTTTTTAACCAACTTTCTTCAAATCTTATCATCTTTTAACATGATTTCAACTTAAAATCAAAGATTTTCAAGGGGGAAATTGGGTGTTTTGGGTAGAACGTAGGTTTTTCAAAAATTGGGGATTTGGACCTCGATTTTGCGGTACGATTTAAAAATAAATTATATATTTGAGTTCATGGGGGAATGGATAATCGGGTTTTGGTTCGAACCTCGAGTTTTGACCACGTGGGCCCGGGGGCAATTTTTGACTTTTTGCCTAAAACTTTGAAAAACTTATTTTCATGCATTGGGGTTGTTTCATTTAGTGTTTATTGATATAATTTAGTAATTTGTGATTATATATGAGCGAATTGGCGGTGGAATCAAGGGGTAAAGCTATAATCAAGACTTGAGTTGTGTTCAAAGCATCAAGGTAAGTGTCGGGTCTAACCCTAGCTTGAAGGATTAGGAATTGAGTCATATTTCCTATTTGCATCTTGTCGAGTACAACGTATAGGCATGGTGACGAGTATCTATACGTTGGTGTCGAGCATGACCGTGAGTATTAAGTTTATAGTTGTTGCGTTCTTAAATTACACTTCGGATGTTTTAATTGATGACTGTTGATATTGAGTAAAGATTTAATTTATTCTCGTGGACTTTATTTATGCTCGAGTATTGATATTAATTGGACCGAGTAGGAGTTGAGCTAGGATTGGTTATAGCTGGTTCTCCCTTGCCGAGATAGTCGGTTTGATATTGTTATTCCCTTGCCGGGAAATTTCTATGTTGCTTTTGTTACCTTGCCGGGATTTTATTGTGATATTGTGTTGGATTGAGATGGGAACGGATGGTATGCCTACCACAAGTTATTGATGAAATGGGAGCAGGTGGTACGCCTACCACAAGTTATTGATGAAATGGGAGCGGGTGGTACGCCTACCATGAGATTTGACGAAATGGAGCGGGTGGTACGCCTACCACGAGATTTGATGAAATGGGAGCAGGTGGTACACCTACCAAAAGTTATTGATGAAATGGGAGTGGGTGGTACGCCTACCATGAGATTTGATGAAATGGGAGCGGGTGGTACGCCTACCACGAGATTTGATGAAATGGGAACGGATGGTACGCCTACCACAAGTTATTGATGAAATGGGAGCGGGTTGTACGCCTACCACAAGTTATTGATGAAATGGGAGCGGGTGGTACGCCTACCACGAGATTTGATGAAATGGGACCGGGTGGTACGCCTACCACGAAAATATTAGAAATGGGATCGGGTTGCACGCCTACAACGAGATGTGTACTGAGAGTGAAATCTGCTTTTATTTTCCTTATCCGTGTTAGAGTTAAGTTGTTGATTTTCCTTATCATTTCTCTTGAAGTTCTGTATCATCTGCTATCCCCGAAGCATGTTCCCCTCCCATTTAAAATATATATTCTTGTTTATTTTTCGTTGTATATGTATATAACTGCACAGGTTTATTTGGAGTCTGGTCCTAGCCTCGTCACTACCTCGCCGAGGTTAAGCCAGACACTTACCAGCACATGGGGCCAGTTGTGCGGATACTGCACTCTGCACTATGTGTAGATCTCGGAGCAGCATTTGATCATCAACAATAGATCGGGAATTATCCTTCAGACCACCGAGACTCCGAGATAGCCCTACTGGCGTCCGCAGGCCTGACGTCTCCTCTGTCCTTACCTTCCTATTTCATTTCTTTGTTTCTGAGACAGTGTGTCTTTACTTTCAGATTTTGTATTTAGCATTCTTAGATCGTCTGTGACACTGTGACACTAGGTTTTGGGTGGTTAAGGCTTATGTTGATATAACAGACAGGATTTCAGTTATTTTTTCGTTGTCTTCCGTTTAATTGTTAAATTTCTGCTGTTATTATGATCGCTGCTTTATATAAAGAAGTATTTGGTTAACAAAGTAAGTAGTTAAGGATTGACTAGCTCTCAATAGTAGACGCCATCACGATACCGAGGGTGGGAAATTCGGATCGTGACAGTACACTTTACCCTTCCCAAACCCCACTGAGTGGGAGTTTACTGGATTTTTATTATTGTTGTAATTCATAAGTTCGAGGTAGAGGCAAAAAGTGGTTCAAGTCGTGTCGCGATATTAAATTAGACGCTTGTTGGGAGGCAACCCAACTTTACTGCTTTCTTTTATTTTTAATTTTGTTATATTACTTTTGTAATCTGTTTTTATTTTGTAGGAATATAAGCATAAGAAGCAAAGCCATTAGAATAGTACAAAAGCGAGCTAGATGGTGAGAACTAAGTGCGGGGTGCCCACACAAAGGATCATGCTTGGGGGAAGTCTGAGTACCTTGTGAGCCGTTATTGCTTTGGCCTTTGGCCTTTCAGGGAGTCTCTTGTCCACCCTCGTTTGTGTTTTGCTTTATTTGTACATTGGGGACATTGCACTTTTTCAAGTGTGGGGTGAGAGAATTTCTTTGGATATTTTATAGTAGTATGTTAGAAAAATGTTAATTTCTTATCTTTGTTTTCATACTGATGTACTATTTTAGTAGCTCCTAAGATAAATCGAAAAGAAAGTAGAAAAATTTAAATTTTTCCGATGATGGATCTCATTCGACAAGTTTCTTGAGGGATTTAAGTCTAAAGAAAAAGACAAAAAAAATTCTTTTGTAAGGTTGTGCAATAATTCCCCCTTGATTTTCTTTTTACCACGATTCTTATTCAAGGGTTTTGTTTAAACCAGGTATAGTTAGTTTTAATTTTTTAGGAGTAGGAGCCTATTGTGTTGTGATTAGAATTGAAGTAATATCTCTTGATTTTGTTATGCCTTGAGAATAGTGAGTACTTTAGTTGTGACGTTTAGGCTCTATTTTTGACTCTTGTATAAGTACCTTAAATCATATGGTTTAACTTTGCTTAAATGCTTTGACTAGAGTGTCTCGATGAGTCCAATCCTGAGTGAGTTATGTGCCATGTGTGTGAGGGGTTTTTGTGTACTCTGTGCATTGCATTTGATTACTAGAACTTGCCCGTGTGTTTGCAAAGCGAAATATTAGTTTTCTTCAGTTTTGGAAGTGATATAGGCGTTTCTTTGTTGAACCGCATATATATATGTTTTACCCGCCTAAGTGTTATGTATCGTAGTTAACCTCTTTTGAACCTATAATCCAGTTTCTTTGGCAGCCACATTACAAGCCTTACCCATTTATTCGAATTAACCATCTATTTGAACCTTTTCACTTCTCATGAGCATTGGAATTGTAATGATTTTGTAAAAGATAAAGTGTGGGGTGCTGGTTTGGCTTTTGAGTGAAACCAATAAAATAAAAAGAAAGGTACACTGTTTTGAAGAAGTAAGAGCCACTTGAATTGAAAAAAAAGTAGTAGTATTGTGTGAAAAATGTTTCTTGATACTGGTGACTCTTGATGTAATTGTGCTTAAAGAAGTATGGAGTTAATATACATTAATGTGAAGACGGAGTTATGGTTTGACATAAGTGTGGAGTTTTAAATATTAAAGTGTATGTATTAAAGTGTTTAGGAAGGTGTAATCACTTGTATATCTAAATGTATCATACCCGTTCCGCAGCCTATATTACAACCAAATAAAGTCCTAATTGATCATTGACTGAATGAGCTCGATTAGTAGAGTAGTACACTACGAGCAAGCCTATGGTTCATCTTTTATGACATATCAATGTTATTTCTGAGAGTGAGTGAATTCCTTCTATAATGAGTTCCTAATTATTCTTTAATTTTATGTGTGTGGAACTACTCTTTTTCGTTGTGAGAGGTCACTTGATTCATGGAAGAAAGGTAATATCGTTGACCTCTATGTCATAGTAAGTGAGCGGGTTGCAAACAATGTGTGGTTCTTGTAAGTCAAATCTTGAGGTGAGGATGTTATACTATTGTGCTTAGTCTATTTTAAATATTCTTGGTATGATGAGTTATGAGAGTTATTTAAAAAGGTCGTGTTGTTGTAAAGTGTAGAAAGTTGCTCGAGGACGAGCAAAAGTTTAAGTGAGGGGTGTTAAATTAAACAATAAAAACATCACACGACATTTTGGTATAAAAAAGTTTTTTTTTAAAATGCACAAAGCAACCCACCTTTGGTCCGGCGAAGGGCTGCACGGCTGCGTCCAAAGGGTATGATGTAAGGATGGATAATTGAAAATTAGAGAGGTTAAGAAGAACTTTTTGCAAAAAAATATTATTTTCAAGTCGAACTGTTGGAAATAATTAGGATTGTCAGTTGTGTGATAATTTTTGCAAATAAATATTATTGTCAAGTCGAAGTGTTGGAAATAATAAGTAAAAATTGCACGGGGCACCCTATTTGGTTGCTTCCATTTAACCTATACCCATTTTTTTAAAAACTTTTAACTTGTACCCACTTTTAAAACAACTTCAGTCCCCTTTCTCCTCCTTCGTTTTCTTCTTTCTTCTTCTACAACGATGGCTTCAACATTATTTTAAAGTATCCATCATCACGAAGGAGTAGTAGGTGCTACAATCCACTGACGTGAAATCTTGAATCGGCCTCTTGAAGTTGAGAAGTGGCTGGTTGTATTCTATCTTCCTTGGTAATTATTAAACGTGCCCGAAAATTTTAAGATTCTGTCTCCGCAAGAAAACTTAATACTACTTGTGTTTTGGAGCTTGAAGTCACTCATAAGTGCTCAGTTGCCTTATAATCAGAAACTGCCTAAGGCTTAGCGAAAAACATCTGACCCAGAAGACAACTCAAAGCTACAATAAGAATGGGTAGAGTGCACCAATTGTATGGATCATAGTAATCACATTTAAACATATTTTATCATTAGCGGTGCAATAAACCAAGGATTGATCAACTAACTTTTGCAATCGTGGCATGGTTCCTACAACATGCTAAAGTTAATCAAATATAGAACAAAGTCCCCAGTTACAAAAATAAAAATTTCAGCTCTAGAGCTGAAGTTCCCCGGTTACAAAATAAAAACTTCAGCTTTCACCAGTTACAAAACAATAACTTCAGCTCTAGATCTGAAGTTCGCCAGTTACAAACAAAAACTTTAAATTGAAAAAGTTGATTTCTCCTCCCGTAGGTACAAAAAAGTTTGAGTTGCTAAGTTTGAAGAGTTATTTTTTCGTAAGTTTGAAGAGTAATGGTCCTATATTTGTAACAAATATGTTTACTACTATGGCCTAAAAGATGGTGGGTTCCTCATGTAGTGTTTAGTATGAAATTTGAAGGAACAAAACCAAGGGAAGATTATTTTTTTGGTTGTGTTTATCTACACCGTGTCTTGTACCTGCCTTAAAGCTTGACTATCTCTGAATCGCGTCACATAAGGCCCATTTAAGGAAAAAGTGCTCCATAATAAGATTTTTTTTTTATACCCATAGCTCGAACACGATTCCTCTAATTAAGGGTGAAGGTCCCGTCCATCCCACCACAACTTATATTGGTTAAAAAACAAGAAAAGATGATCTTTGATTCATACTAATCATTGTCTTTACAAAACAAGCAATTTGATTAGGTAATCGATTGTTAGGGAATATTCGTTATAAGGAACTTGTAAAATGGAGTGTCTTGACAAGTTAGTATAGATTGTTAGACTTTGAATGCGTGTGATGTCATATGTTTTTCTTTGTTTCATATTCCTTCTATATTTTGCATTCAAAGTACATTGTACACTAGCCTAAATGTATCATTAAAATTAATACCTCATCATCGACACTAAAATTAGTTGTTACTCTATTTGGGGCATGTATTCACTCATCCATTAACTTATTCACAATACATTGTTATGACCTTATAATTAAATTCTCAATATCGTGAAGAAATATTGAGCAAATATATATTTTGAATTCATAATTTCAAAATACAGTAAATTCAACCTAAAATTTTTAAAAGTTGAAAAATCCCGAATTTGCCTCTTAATCATCAATTTCAACTAGTGACCTACCAATAATTCTCTCTTATCATGTTTATTTGATCGTTCTTGTTGGATTTTTTGTATTTAATATATTAAATACATAAAAGAGAGTGAATGAAAAATTGAGGGAAATAAAATTTTTGGGTGAAAATTTAAGTTTACCCCCTTGGTAAATGGACATTGTCCTATATTGGAAGATGAAGAGGTTTTTTATGGATATATAAGCAATTGCTCTTCTTTTAGCTCTTAAAGAGTTAAGAAGAAGGCAAGCCTCGCGCCGTCGCTCGCTCGCTCGGCTTTGACTTTTTGTTAATAGTAAAATATTAACAGAAATATTATTATATATTTATTTTAATAACAAAATATTAATATTAAATCAAATTCAGTTATCCAAATTTCAGTTTTCTATTTTTATAACAGAAAATTAACTAGCTTTCAATTTTCCTTCTTTATTTTTCCTCTTTATTGTTGAGTAAATGACCATTTATATAATGGCATTTATGTTTGTGGCCGTTTTGCATAAACAGTCATTCTGAAGAGTTGCGCCTCTTCAGATTTCAGCCCAACTTTGGCTATAAATACAATAATATTCTGCTCAGAATTTCACTACGATTTTCTGAGTTTCTCCGCCTTTTTCTGCATAGTTTAAATATCAAACAAAATAACAGTAAGTGTGATTTGCTACCGAACTTTGTGTTCGCTGAAACACTGGGGTTTGAAGTATCACTATACCAGTGTGTAATTCGTTCTATCTTGGGAGGAAATAATCCATAAACTTGGGTACTAGGAGGGGATTAAATTTCTTATGAAAACACTGTGAATTCAGTGGGCTCGAATTGATTTTCTGTTATTTCATTGTTCATTTCTGTTTATGTTAATTTATATTTTCAGAGTTATTTTACAAATACAGTTTACTAACAAGCTTAAGAAATTTAAGATATTTTCTATAATTGTTCTTACTGTTTTTGGAGAGTAAAACCTTTGTGGTTTTGTACTCAATTTAAATCTACGTAATTTTAACGTTGGTGTCATTATTTTACAGAAATGACTAATGATAACGGAAACCAGGCTGTTCCGATGGTGACTGCCAATGCCTCAACGAGCCGAACAACATCGGTAGCATTGGCACCGACGGAGAAACCCGAAAAAATTTTCGAGATTGATTTCAAGCGCTGGCAGCAAAAGATGTTCTTCTATTTGACTACTCTAAGTCTCCAGAAGTTCATCAAGGAAAATGTTCCTGTGCTGTCCGATGAAACTCTAGAAACTGAATGCTTTCTCGTGATTGTGGCGTGGAAGCATTCATATTTTTTGTGCAAGAATTATATTCTAAACAAGCTGGACAATGCTTTGTATAACATCTACAGTGGCGTGGAAACGTCAAAAGAACTATGGACTGCGCTTGAAAAGAAATACAAAACCGAGGATGCCGGGTTGAAAAAGTTCGTTGCTGCAAAGTTTTTTGACTACAAAATGGTAGATAACAAGTCTGTTATTACCCAAGTCCAGGAATTGCAAGTGATTATTCACGATCTCCTTGCTGAAGGTATAAATCAAATTAATATTGATGTTGAAAGTAGTAATCTTAGTATTTTTACTAAAAGAAATTTCATTGAAAGTCTTGTCATCAATGAAGCATTTCAAGTAGCAGCGATGATTGAGAAGTTGCCTCATTTGTGGAAGGACTTCAAAAACTACTTGAAACACAAACGCAAGGAGATGTCCCTTGAATATCTCATTATTCGGTTGAGAATTGAAGAGGATAACATATCTACTGAAAAGAGAGGCCGTGGGAACTCAACAATAATGGGAGCAAATATTGTTGAAGAGAACAAAAAGAGGAAGAAGGCTTCTGGATCGAAATACAACCCAAGCAAGAAGCGGTTAAGTAGAAACTGCTATAACTGTGGAAACACTGGACACAAATCTACGAAGTGTCGTGCTCCGAATAAAGACAAGAAGAAGGGTAAAGCAACATGGTTGAAAAGCATGATGATGTTGATGACTTATGTACCATGCATTCCGAATGCAACTTGGTGGGCAATCCTAAAGAGTGGTGGATTGATTCTAGAGCCACTCGCTACGTTTGTGCTGTTAAAGAGGCTTTTTCTACTTATGCTCCTGTTGGAACCGATGAGACAATTTCAATGGAAAATGCTGCAAAGGCCAAGATTGAAGGATGTGGGAAGATATTTCTCAAAATGACTTCCGGCAAAGTGGTGACGTGACTTTTAACAATGTCCTTCATATTCCCGAGATTCGGAAGAATTTAGTCTTTACTGGACTTCTTGTTAAGAATGATTTTAAAAGTATTTTTATTTCCGATAAGGTTGTAATAAGTAAGAATAAAATGTTTGTAGGAAAAGGTTAACTCACTTAGGGCCTTTTCAAGCTGAATGTAATGATTGTTGAAAATAATAATAAAATTTCAGTTTCGTCTTACTTACTTGAGTCAACTGAATTATGACATATACGTTTGAGTCATGTCAATTATAAAACCTTACGGAAAATAATTAATTTGGAAGTATTGCCTAAGTTTGAATGTGACAAATTAAAATGTCAAGTATGTGTGGAATCTAAGTACGTTAAACATCCTTATAAGTCAGTTGAAAAGAATTCAAATCCTTTAGACTTAATTCACACAGATATTTGTGACATGAAGTCAATAACATCTCGCGGTGGAAAGAATTATTTTATAACTTTTATTGACGATAGTATTCGATATTAATATGTTTACTTACTTAATAGTAAAGATGAAGCAATAGACGCATTCAAGCAATAAAAAATGAAGTTGAAACGCAACTTAATAAGAAAATCATAATGATAAGAAGTGATAGGGGTTGTGAATATGAATCTCCTTTTGAATGTTTAGCATATAAAATTATTCATCAAACAACGGCCCCTTACACGCCCCAATCCAATGGAATTGTAGAAAGAAAGAATCGTTCATTAAAAGAGATGATGAACACATTATTGAAAGAATCGTTCATTAAAAGAGATGATGAACACATTATTGATAAGTTTTGGTTTGCCACAGAACTTGTGGGGGGAAGACGTTTTTACGGCTAGCCGAATACTAAATCGAGTACCTCATTGCAAAACACAATCCATTCCATATGAAAAATGGAAAGGAAGGAAGCCCAACTTGAATTATTTTAAAGTATGGGGGTGTTTGACAAAAGTGTAAGTTCCTAAACCTAAAAGGGTAAAAATAGGACCGAAAACTGTTGATTGTATTTTCATAGGATATGCGACTACTAGTAAAGCATATTGATTTCTGATTCATAAATCAGAAAATCCCAATATTCATAATAATATTGTTATAGAATCAGATAATGCTGAGTTCTTTGAAAATATATATCCGTATAAAAAGAAATATGAGTCGATTGGTGAAGGATCTAAACGACCTCGGGAAGAAGCAAAAGAAAGTACACTTAACCAGGAGGATCCAAGACGTGGTAAACGTCAAAGAACGTCTACTTCATTTGGACCAGATTTTGTGACTTCCTTATTGGAAAATGAGCCTCAAATATTTAAAGAAGCTATGTCTTCTTCGGAATCATTGTTATGGAAAGAGGCAGTCAATAGTGAAATAGAATTCATATTGAACAACCATACATGTGAATTGGTTTATCTTCCTCCTGAAAATAAACCGTTGGGTTCTAAATGGATCTTTAAGAGGTAAATGAAAGATAATGGAACTATTGACAAATATAAGGCAAGACTTGTGGTCAAAGGGTATAGATAACGAGAAGGTCTTGACTATTTTGATGCATACTTTCCAGTTACAAGAATTACATCTATACGAATGTTAGTAACGTTAGCTGCAGTTTATGGTCTTGAAATTCATCCAATGGATGTTAAGACGGCCTTCTTAAATAGAGTATGGTCTTGAAATTCATCAAATGGATGTTAAGACGGCCTTCTTAAATAGAGAGTTGGAGGAAGAACTATACATGGAACAACCTGAAGGGTTTGTGGTTCCAAGTAAAGAAAATAAGGTCTGTAGACTTATTAATTCCCTTTATGGATTAAAACAATCACCCAAACAGTAGAATGCAAAATTTAACCAAACAATATTGTCAAATAGATTTAAGATAAATGAATGTGATAAATGTATGTACATTAAAAATGTTCCAAGTCACATAGTCATTGTTGTCTTATATGTGGATGATATGCTCATAATGAGTAATGATATTGCCAACATAAATGCTACTAAGCGTATGATAACTAGCAAGTTTGATATGAAAAACTTGGGAGTTGCTGATTTAATTCTGAGAATTAAGATCCATAAGACTTCTCAAAGTCTGTCATTGTCACAATCTCATTATATTAAGACAGCACTTGAAAAATTCAAGCACTTGGGTTTTAAAGTTGCAAAAACTCCAATGTGAATCTTGCATTAGCAAAAAACAAAGGCCAAAACATATCACAATTGGATTATGCTCGTGTGTTGGGTTGCTTAATGTACATCTTGAATTGTACACTACCAGATATAGCTTGTGCTATAAGTAAATTGAGTCGATATACGAACAATCCAGGTCAATCTCATTGGATGGCCATGAAACGAGTTTTGGGGTATTTAGTACATACCCAGGACTTTGCTTTGCACTACAGTAAATATCATGCGGTCATTGAGAGATACTGTGATGCACATTGGATCACCAGATCAACTGATTCCAAGTCCACAAGTGGATATATATTCACTATTGGTGGAGGAGCGATATCTTGAAAGTCGTCCAAACAAACTTGTATTGCCCGCTCTACAATGGAGGCTGAATTCATAGCCTTAGATAAAGCCGGTGAACATCTGAATGGCTCTGAAATTTCTTGGAAGATATTCCATTTTGGCCCAAACCGTTGGCACCAATATGTATACATTGCGATAGTCAAGCGTCAATTGGAAGAACTGGGAGCGTTATGTATAACGGTAAATCTCGTCATATACGACAAAGGCATAAAATCGTTAGACAATTACTCTCTAGAGGGATTATCAGGATTGACTATGTAAAGTTAAGTGATAATGTGTCAGATCCACTTACAAAAGTCCTAACTAGAGAGGTAGTTGAGAAGTCATCAATGGGAATGGGACTGTGACCGAGAACTAGTCATAGTGACAATAACTCTACCTAGAAGACTGGAGATCCCAAGATCTAGGTTCAAGGATATCAAGCAAAGTCATTAATGACGGTTCAACATTGTCAACTAAACTTCTGGTCCATTCCCGTGATGAGATAATGTCCAGTACCAAGGATAAAACATTAAGGCTTTTTAATAATTTCTAAATTTTATACGGGGTATATCAAATAGTGTATCTACGGGATGACACGTTTAGGAATCACCTATGTAAGTGTGAAGTGTTAGCCGCTTCGAGGAGAACTTTGTAAGGCCAGTTCTCTACGCACTTATGAAACCAGGCGGTATTCATGGCTAAAACGGACACAACAATGAGAACCAAAGACGGTTAAGGGTTGGTTGTGTGACTTGTGGTTTTCTAGGTATACACCAAAGTTTGACGGTTCAAAAATATAAAATCTACCGATTGATTGTGTATATCCGACATAAGTTCACTACGAAAAATTCAAAGGAAAACTTACTTATCCAGATGCAATTAATTCTTGCTTGCGAATCACACAATTTTTCGTGTATACTTTCGTAATATAGCCATTCCCCATTCATGTGGGAGATTGTTGGCTTTTTGTATTTAATATATTAAGTACATAAAAGTGGGTGGATGGAAAATGGAGGGAAATAAATTTTTTAAGTGAAATTTTAAGTTTTCCCCCTTGGCAAATAGACATTGTCCTATATTGGAAGAGGAAGAGGTTTTTTATGGGTATATAAGCAATTGCTCTTCTTCTAGCTTTTAAAGAGTTGAGAAGAAGGCAAGCCTCGTGCCGTCGTCGTCGTCGCTTGCTCCGCTCAGCTTCGGCTTCGGATTCGGATTTGTTCAAATGATCGATTGATTGATTAATTTTTTGGACCAAATTTATTTGTTAATAGTAAAATATTAACAGAAATATTATTAAATATTTATTTTAATAACAGAGTATCAATATTAAAATAAACATTAATATTAAATCCAATTCAGTTATCCAAATTTCAGTTTTCTGTTTTTGTAACAGAAAATTAACTACCATTCAATTTTTCCTCTTTATTTTCCCTCTTTATTGTTGAGTAAATAACTATTTATGTAATGACATTTATGTTGTGGCCGTTTTGGATAAACAACATTCTGAAGAGTTGCACCTCTTCAGATTTCAGCCCAACTTTGACTATAAATACAACCACTATTCTGCTCAGAATCTTACTACGATTTTCTGAGTTTTTCCTCCTTCTTCTGCATAGTTTAAACATCAAACAAAGCAATAGTAAGTGTGATTTGCTACCGAACTTTGTGTTCGCTAAAACATTGGGTTTGAAGTACCACTACACCAGTCTGTAATTCGTTCTATCCTAGGAGGAAATAATCCATACCCTTGGGTACTAGGAGAGAATTAAATTTCTTAAGGAAACATTGTGAAGTCAGTGGTCTCGAATTGATTTTCTGTTATTTCGTTGTTCATTTTTGTTTATGTTCATTTATATTTTCAGAATTATTTTACAAATACAGTTTACTAACAATTCCAACATAGCTGCATTTTGATCGGTGATTCAAATGTAGATACATGTTGTTTGAGTAAAATAATAAGAAAATACATTGAATGACAAAAAAAGACAGTCAAGTGCACAAAGTATTCCGCGTTCACGCAGGATACGGAGAGGGACTACACCCCAAGGGGTATGTTAAGTTACAACCTACCCTAATACAAGCATTAGTAACTGTTTCTATGGGTTGAAGAAGTCACATAGAAACAACTATATGTTGCGCAAGGCTCCCAAAACACATAGAAGGAGTGTGAATGACAATTCGCAAATTAAATAAAAAAACATATGAAGAAATTAGGGAGGGAAAAAAAGGGGAAATTAGACAATTGCTAAAATGTTGCAAACTAAGTATATTATTCTTATGACTAATCTTTTGTCTCCTCGGGTTTAATTGGTTCTTCAGCAGTAGTACTATAGCCTTCTTGATCAGTTTCGTTTTTCTTAATTGAAGCAGTTTTACTGAGATGGTTGTAGGAACCTTTTTCTTTGAATAATTGAGAGAAATGAGGTTTGCAGTAGAGATGTCCATCAAATGCAGCATAAGATGATGTTGTAAGTTTGCAACCTCCATGTGCACATTTGAAGCATAATTTGTGGTACATTTCACCATCCACTGTCACCTGCATGCATGTGTTAATTTTTGAACAAAAAGAATTTATTCATAGGCGAATTTAAGATTTTAAGTCAATATTTGTAGAGCCACTATATTAGGAGTGAAAATTTGAGTCCAAATTCATTCAACTCGGTCAAGATTATTGAGCCGCACATTAACTCGTTCATTGTTGAACTCAGCTCATCTTGATTTAACTCATTTTGATCCATTAAAAGTTGGTTGATTTTTAGCCCAAATTGATTCATGAGCAATTTTGCTAAAATATCTTAAAAATGATTCATTTTTGTGTGATATATGTCATATATGACTATAACAAAAGAAAAAGTCTCATTTGACAATTAAACTTAATAGGAGTTGCGTGGGTTAGGCTATTTGGCCCATCTTGATTCAGTTTATCTCAATTCTTACCTCAAGTAATTTTTGGATGGATCAATGACCCACTCATTTATTAATTCAGTTCATTTTGACCTCCCACAAAACCAGTTCAACCCGTCTATTTGACGCCCCTACACTACGTACTTCATCCATTACTACTATGGACGAAGGTAGGAACTTAGTATTTTTTTTCTTTTTGAGTTAATTAATTGTATGTATAGAATTCAAATTGAGGGTAATGTATGCCCTAACAATATATAACATAGTCACTATCTTTACTAATTGATTTTTATCATTACTTTTTAAAAAAAAAATTAAGATCCTTTCACTATCTCCTTATATGTCATATTAAACTCATTTTCGATGAAACAAAAAGTATTTGAGAAAAAAATAATATAAGATTAAATATCCTTGTAAAATAATTAATCAACTAATTGAAATAAAGATTTTCAATTACATACATAGTAAATTAAGAAATATAGCATGCATCTTTTTTGGATTGTGTTGTTAATTTAGCATAAACCTGTGTGTACATATCAAATTTTGATTCTTGAATAAAAAGAACTGAAATTTTATTGACATTTATTAGTTCGAAACAGGGATAAAATAAAATAAAATAAAATAAAAGTACTAACCTTTTCTAAGGGGTAAACAGTCTTTTTACATGCGGCACATTTATCTTGAGTACCAGAAAACAGAGCCGAAACTTTGCTAGGGCTTCTGTTCTGTAATAACAAAGGTATATATACAAGGTTAATTTAATTAATGAACAAGATTAGTCACATAAAAATAATAGTGAGAAAAATGATTAGAATTTGTCAAATAATTATCATTTTGCCCTAATAATGTACAAACATTAAGGGGCATGGTACATGATATAGGATTAATAATATTGTACACTATTATTTTGAGATGAATTTGCTCTCACAATATTAATGCTACACGTAAAAATATTCTTAGCGCGTGTAAATTTATGATACATACCAGTTCATTTAGCTTCCCCACTGCTCAAGAAATAAGAAAAACAAACAAACAATTAAGCTAGAAAATTAATGAATAAAAATTGTTGGCCTTTTTAAAATGCATTAATTAAAACGACTAACATGATGTAGAATGCTTCAACGAGGCACCTCCTTTCTCCTTGAGGTTTTGTTCAAAATGAGGCTTGCAATATAAAACTCCATCAAGGGTTGAATAATTGCTCAACTGTAATCCCAATAATTAAAATAAATGTATTATAAGAATCTTAAATTTGATGTAAAAATACCATTAAAATTAAAACTGTAGATAGCAAAATATTCGATTCAACATAAAAGGTAGACGGTATATTTCCCCAAAAAATAATGTTTTTTCCTCGTCCTTTGAGAAAACTAAATTATTATCGCGTAGTTTTTTCACTTTGATAAGATAGTACATCAAGTATCCTTTTTTTCTTAGCTCATCATACAGGCTTGCACCAAAGATGAACGGGACTAAGCAGACTATTGAAGCTATAGGATTTAAAATTATATCAATAGGGGTGCATTCCGGCGTAGAGAGAAGTCTCCGAGCAAGTAATGGTGGACAAAGCGAAAACCCCATGCATGCATGTTGGCTTGTGTGATGTAGACATATTCTAAGAATCCAACACCTCTCGGTTAATTAACCTAAGGGTTCCTCCGCAAGGATGATCCATAGAAGGTGAGTCTGGGCCCAAGTTCATAAGTTCATGTCAAAGGCGTAATCGATGAACATCAAGTAAATATTTCTCTATTACCCCTTGTTAGTCCGGAGGGACGGAGAGGCTACAATTATTCACATTTTCCGTTCTTTATATCTTCTAGATTAACCGAAGGATCATTCCTTCACAAGGTTCGTCCACAGAGGATGAGTCTGGGCCTAAGTTCATAAATTCATGTCAAAGGTATAGTCGATAGACAACAAGCTAATATATTTTTCTACTACCCCTTAGCCTGTTAGTCCCTGAGGGACGGAGGAGGCTAGGATAATTTATATTTCTCTTTCTTTATTGATCTATATATCTTTTTGAGATATCAAAAAAGATGTGATCAACTTAAATTATTTCAATTTGGTAGAAGTATATAGGGAAATGTCATTATTGTTCATGAAAATATAAATAAGAGATTGTACAAAATTATAAAAAAAATCTTACTGCAAGCCTTCCATTGCAATGGTTGCACCTAAAGCATGTATTATGATAAACAACACCATTTGTAGAAATCATCTCTGCAATATAAACAGTTTTTTCACAAGCTTTACATTTCTTTTGGCTTCCTGAAAATGCCATTTTCTTTTTTATTACTATTTCAAGTTTTACTGGGAATCGAGATTTGAAATCCTTTTCATTCAAAAGTCTATAGCAAGGATTTCAATCTCTAAATTCCCAAAGTTATAACAATAGAAAACAAACAAAAAATATTGGTAACATGGTTTTCTATTTCTTTCAACTAGTTAGAACCAACTTCATAGAACGAGTGGAGAAGCAAAAAATTTGCTAACGCTGAGGCCACGGAAAGAAAAAGTAGTTAATTCAGTTGGCAGCTAAAAAATAAAATTGGATATTAAAAATAAATAGATCATTTTAAATAAAATATAAAAAGAAAATAAAAGGGAATGAGAAAGGGTAGGGAAAAGGAAACTTATTACTAATATTGACCGGAAATCAGAGTAAATTTTCACTCACTTGAGTAGGATGGATTGGATTTCTCATCCTTAACTACAAGTTTGTTTCGTGTTTGAGCAGAATGAAAACAATCCTGGTTGGGAGCTTTTCCCACTTTAATATGCTTTATGCAGTAGCAAATCCATGATTTCCAGGTCATAGGTGCTTCACTAATTTTGCAATAAATTTACCGTGGTCAAACATGATCTTCATAGATGCTCATGGTCAATTATTTAAATTTTTAAGTATTAGCTATGAATACATAGTTATGATTGGTTGTTTCCTTGTCATTGTTCCTTGAGTTGAGGGTCCATCGGAAACAACCTCTCTACTTTCCTAATGTAGATATTGATCACGCCCAACTATGCCTTATAAAATGGACTAAGCGATCGTTGCAAATATAATCTGGTTTACAAGTCCGAAGTCGAATCCTACAAAGAATTAAGGCTTGGCTACAACTGTTCAATATCACCAAGAAGACAAGCTTGAACAATTCGTAACTTAATTATAGATATTAAGATTCTTGTGTTTAACTAATTAACTAACAAATTAAAATAGTAAATTAACAACTAAATATATTAAAGGTTAGAGACAAGATTAAGAAGGTCTAGAGTTATGATTTTTCCTATTGTCGGAATTCTTCCCGCTACGTTTTCTATAAATCCGCCTAAGTATTCTCTACCGATCATGAACGCTCTGACTGTCGTAACTCTCTCCCGATAACCACCATTTACTAGACATATTCTTCCGAATTACGCTAGCTGACATTAAGTACGGGTCACTCGGATCGCACCCAAGTTTTCGTTATCCCTCATCCCATCTTTAAATACTTCGTTTTAATCCCTCATATACGTTAGGAGTGATGTTGTTCAACAACTACTTAAATATGCACTCTCTCCCCAGTAATAAATGTCACACTTCCTTTTTACTACTACACCCATAAAGAACATAATAAAGGGAGTTTTTCCAATTAAAGGACAATCTAAACGGGATTTATTATTTTTAAAAAAAGAAATTCAGAGTCGCCACTTGGGAGATTTATGGTGTCCCAAGTCACCGGTTCAAATCCCGAATCGAGGAAAAGGTTGACTCTGTTTAACAGTTCGCGAACCAGAAATCTGGGTAAGGAATTCTGTTAACCTGAGAGAAGGTGTTAGGTATTCTCGAGTTTCGTGGTTCTAGCACGGTCGCTCAACTGTTATATTCGGCTTAATTATCTGATTTTAAACAATTATGAACCTATATGCAAATTTAAATTTTAACCGCTTTTATTCAATTCTAAGTCAAACTAATTTGAAACAGAACTATATTAATTAAACTATTTATCATCACAAGCTAAGATCTCCAACTAAGAATAATTTACCACATAAAAATTAAAAAGGGAATAAGCAATATAAAAGTCAACATTAAACCAAATGAAAATATGCATAAGCTGAAGATTTAGGGTAGAAATGAACCTTAAGTGAAGCAATTTCAGATCTGTAATTATATGAAAAGCTCGTGCAAAAGAGTACAATATCAACAAACTCGCCGGAAATTGGACTAAAAGTCAGAACCTACGGTCTTCTACTAAATCGGAACCTCGAACAAAATCGACTCATCGAATCTTTTGACGGAAGTCGAGTACTCGACTGATTTTAGCCGGAGTGAAATGGGTGTTGGTTCATGGCTGTTTGGTTCAAGTGGGATCAGTTTTTTTTAACGGTGAAGAAGCAGGAGTCCGAAGGGGAGGTCGTGTGTATTGTGTTAAGAACAAATCATGGAAAATGGGTGCTTTCTTTTGAGAAGAATGCCAGATGATTCAATCAAAGGCTCCTTTATTTCTCTATATCTTCTATAAATATAATACTACAAGAACATAAAATACCCAAAACTAATTTTTCTTGCAAAGTTCACACCAAATATGGCCTTTAGAAGTGCTTTCACATGAAACTAATAGGTTCTACTTTATATTAGAACAAACTTACATTTTAACTAAATTTCCATCAGTAACTACAAATAGCATATGGAAATATCATGTCAAAACTTATCAAACAAACATTGCTACAAGAAGCGGGTTAATGAGAAGAAAAGGGCTAAGATGGAGTACAATTCATAGTTCAAATAGCAGGAACATAACATCTTATTCACTGCCCCCATTCAACTCATACATCACCACCATCACAAGGCAGTATGCATACAATTAAAAATTCAATCCAAATCTAACTTAAACAGACCTAAAGGAAAAGAGAAACAATTAAACAGGGGTAATGGACAATAATCAATTCTTCTTAACAAGTAAACTAAACTACAGACACAAATACTACTCAAAGCTCCATATTTCCATTTGATTCCAAACCAAGCTTTACATTAGGTGGAATGTAGAAGTGTGTATCTGGAATTTGAAGGCAAAACAGGAAAATGATCAACAATAGAAACAATAGCAGGAGCAGTGTTTCAGCAATAATATCAGCCCAAAAATTTTAATGGAATTATAACTTTTGACTGAATTGAAGTTTTTCCTCTTTCATTTTAATAGTAAATCTTTTGTTCTTCTTCCTTGTTCTGTTAATTCACTTTGATTAATCATGTTTTAGCATTAGTTTAATTTCAGTTTCAATGGTGCATGTTTGATAATTCTAATTTTTGCAAATTCTAAGAACCTTTTTAGTAGTTGCTTCAACATCATTAATTGATTTGGTTTTGATTTTCTAGTTTAATTGTCACTACTTAAGTCCTGATCTGATTTTGTTAAATGTTTAAATGATAGCTTAAGTGATAGAACTTTCTGTTATTTGATTAGTTTTAGTAATAATAATTTGTTCATGATCTAAATCTGTTGGAATTAGGATTTCTGATTATTTTGATCAGATTATAATTTGTTAGTTTAATTTCTGTTTGTTTTGTTAGTTTAATTTTTCTTTCATCTTTTCCTGATTAGATTTATAGGAATCCATTAATTATTTTGGTGTAGCTGATCCTTAATTAGGTTCAGGGGTCTATTTGGGTTTGGGCAGTAATTCCTGGAAGTTTAAAGGGTAGTTTAGGCATGGAAAAATGGTAGGTTTATTAGAAATAGTAAATTCAAAATAAGGGTAAGGATAATATAGGTATTTTGTGGGTAGAAGAACAATCTAGAACCCTTTAAATAGGGGATACAAATGGAATTACAATAAAATAGGTGTAATTACTTGTATAACAAGTTAAAAAATAAGGGGTAAAAATAGAAATAAAATAGGGACTAAGAAGTAAAATGAAAATCTGAAGTTATACCCTAAGTTTGCCTATAAATAGACATTCATTTGCCTTGTATAACAAGTTTGGGCCTCCAAAATTTTCCCCCCAAAATATTCTCTTCAATTCCAGATCTCAATTTGAAATTTAAGCCTTTCAAAAACCCAAAAAAATAGAAAATTAATAGAAAAACCAAAAATTACTATTCCATTCCCAATTTTAGCTGTTGTTCTTAACAGTTTTAGTTCATTTTTAGTTAATTGAAGCTCAGAATTGCTCCTGGTTTAATTTTGGATTGAGTTTCGAGTTTGAACAAGTCATTTTAGGGTCAATGTAGTGAATTCTTAATTGTTGAGGTGTTCTGGGTATTGGAGAGGTCATTTTGATTCAAAATTACTCCTGCTATTTGCTGTGTTGATTGATTTACTGCTGGATTTCAAAGTTGCTATTAGATTGCTGCTAAAATCCTGTTATTGCTGCTGATCGTTCTCCTCTCTTCTATTTTATTGCGCTTCAGGTACACATTTCTGAATTCATTCCAATGTAATTGTCAATTGAAGTTGAAATAAAGATGTTCATCAGCCCTACATGCGAGAATGCTTCTGCTATTTTAATTTATAAGTTGTTATAGTTGTTTGATCAGCTTTTATTTGGTGTTACATAGACAGTGAACTGTTATAGTTGTTATTTTAGTTGATATAATAGTGATATGGATTGTATAAACTGGACTGTGAACTGTTAGCTCTTTGGATTCGATGAATTTTGTTTGAAGTTTCAATTGTAATTAGTTTTCTATTAGCTAATATTGAGTACTAGTTGTGACTAATTTCATATTAGGTTAACAAGTTAATTCACATCAGCTCTAACTGACATCCTGTTAAATGTCTTCAGAAGTTTGAAATTGTTTCATTCATATCTAGTTTAAGGGAAACATAACCGAACTTGTGTGTTAATCATAGCTAGATGGAATCATCAAAGATAGGATTAGTTTGCTACTATTAATCATCATTTCTAATCTGTTGTTCTCTTAGTATAAACGAGTTGGCCAAGGTTTTAAATCTATGTGAGTAATAAAAATAGAATATCAACTTTATGTTTACATAATTAATTTGTAGTGGCTTAGATTGCTTTGACTCAAAACAGAAACAATAAGTTTATCTTCAGTTGTAAATCACGTTTCGTTTAGGAGTTCATATTAATAATACTGGAGAATTCACGCTAAGGTCATTAGGTAAAATATATGGAATTAAAATTCAGTCACTTAATGTTTAGTGTGTTTAGACTTGTTGAGAACCAATTTCAGTAGGTGATCTCATTTATTTGGGCTATCAGATTTACAAGCACCTTTGGGATCTTATTACTTGAGTGGAAGGCTTAAGTCTTAATCGAAAGTATTTGTCAAAATGGACCTGGGTCAGATTGGACAGGGTTCGTTCTTTATGATCCCCTGTATAATGACTTCTTTATGTGAGTTATGTTCAAAGCCCAGTTTGGTTAAAGAACAGAAATCCGTGATAATTTCAAATAATGATTAATTAGGATTTTTCCTTTTATTTTAGAGACAAAGCAAAAATAGAAAAATGGTAGTCACTTCAGGATTGACCTTTAAATAACGAGACGAGCCTCGCCAAATAAAAATACAAATGCGGGGCCCTCGATATATTCTTATACAAAAATACTTAGAAACTCAGAAGGACCGTTTAGCAAATTTCACGGTCTTCCCTAAGGATAATAAACGCGTAGTTGCTTTAGGCGCGTATTTTAATAATATTACCATCTTAAATACGGGTGCACATTTATGTGACCCAAATCTAAATCTCGACGAAGTTGAAATGTGTCAAAATCCACGGGTGCACTGGTGCGACATGGTTCAAGATATATTTTCACGACGTTGCAATTCTTATTAAAAATTAAATAATAAAAGCGGACTATTAACAAAAAGCATAAACTAGAACAAGTATTGAAATCAGATAAAACCAAATACAATAGTTGAGCGATCGTGCTAAAACCACGGAATCCGGGAATGCCTAACACCTTCTCCCGGGTTAACAGAATTCCTTACTCAGATTTCTGGTTCGTAGACTGTTAACAGAGTCATAAATTTCCTCGGTTCGGGATTCAACCGGTGACTTGGGACACCATTAATCTCCCAAGTGGTGACTCTGATTTTTAATAAACGAATCCCGTTCTGATTGTCCTTTAATTGGAAAAACTCCTTTTATTATGCCCTTCGCGGGGTGTAGTAGCGAAAAAGGAGGTGTGACAGGTACCACTGAATCTACTTGAATGACAAGGTCTCTTGTCCGCCCCATGGCCACCTCCCTGTGATAATACCATCTCAATCCTCCAAGCTACATTGGCCGCCTCTTGGAAGGATATCTCGCTCCTAGTCTCTCTAACCATATGGAGACGGATCGGCTGAATGATTCCATCAATAAATCGTCTCCCTCTCTCCCTCTCAGTGGGGAGTATAACAAGGGCATGGCGGGCCAAATCTATGAATCTAGTCTCATACTGGGTGACAGTCATGGATCCCTAATGAAGACGCTCGAACTACCTCCAATAGGCCTCTCGCTGGGTAATGGGGTGAAACTTCTCCAGAAACAACACCGAAAACTACTCCCAGGTCAAGGCTGGCGTTCCGGCTGGTCTAGCTAAGCAGTAATCCCTCCATCAAATCTTGGCGGATCTAGACAAGCAAAATGTAGCAAAGTCAACTCCATTGGTCTCAACAATCCCCATGTTTCGAAGAACCTCGTGGCAGCTGTATAGATAGTCTTGGGGATCCTCGGTAGATGCACCGCTGAAGGTAGTAGTGAAGAGCTTGGTGAACCTGTCCAGTCTCCACAAAAAATCGGTAGACATGGCTGCTCCATCTCTGGTCTAGGCTACCACACCCGGCTGTACTGCTCCAATGTCACGACCCCAGTTTACCCTCCATGAACATGTCGTGATGGCACCTAGTTCCTATAACTAAATGCGGAAATTAATATAACATGCGGAAACATTTAATTAAACTAAGCAAATCTAGAAGGAAACGATATATATAAGTGCCACTTGGCATATACAACTCAAAAATAGAATGCGGAAGTCTACAATCTCATCCCAAAACCCGAAAACTCACGGGAACCACAGGCTAATAGAAACGTAAAACACTGCTCTAACTCCAGAATGTCTAAACAACTGAAAGAAAAAATAAACTAACTACTAAAGCTGGAATAGAGTAGAGATTCCTGATCTGTGGACGCGGCAGATATACCTCGAAGTCTTCGTTAGATCTCTCCGCCTCGATGATAGTACGCCTGGGTAGAGGAACCTGGATCTGCACATGAAAAACATGCACAGAAGGGGCATGAGTACACCACAGCGGTACTCAGTAAGTGCCAAGCCTAACCTCGGTTGGGTAGTGACGAGGAAGGTCAGGGCCCTACTGAGGTAAAATATAATAATAAATTAATAGTATGAAAAAAACTGGCAGTAATAATGAGCATAGCAGTGAGATAAGACAGGTCAACAAGGCAATAACAACTACACCAAGAATAAAGTAAACACGGAATGTGTACAGCTCAATACCAGTGATAAAAATGAGGATCTCCCATGATATCATCCTGTAGTCCTTTTTCTCAACTTTCCAGTGGATCTCCCAGGATACCATCTCGTAGTCCATCACATACGTAAATCCGAAGGATCTCCCTGGATACCGTCCCATAGTCCAACCATCAATATGTAGGGGGATCTATCGGGAATCTAACCCGCAGTCCCAAAGTAAAAGTGCAGGGGGATCTACCGGGAATCGAACCCGTAGTCCCAAAGTAAACAAACAAAGTGGGGAGCTACCGAAATCCCACATCCGTAGTCCCAATATAAATGCGCAATCACAATTAGAAGATACACAAAAATGAAGTACAAAAGACAAGCAACGGGTAGTACTGGCCTAGCATGCTTCACGTAGTACAGACAAGGCAACTTAAGCAATTAGGCAAGTTAAATCAACTAAATATGCTTTTTTAATCTAGCACAGGTTATAATTGCAAGTAGAATAAAGCAAATATGAAAGAAACTCAATCTCAATATCTTAACTAAAAATTGACTTTTCAATAATTGGCTTAAGTACGCGCTCGTCACCTTACGTACAAGGCACTCAAAATACCAAATAACAAATCCTAAGGGGAGAGGTCCCCCGCACAAGGTTAGACAAGCCACTTACCTCGAACCGGTACAAAAATCAACTAGAAACCACGCCTTTGCCACGAGAATCCGACTCCAAATGGCCCAAATCTATTCAATTCAACTACATATCGTAAATAACATCGCAAACAACTAGTTTCACTATTTAATTAAAAGCTAATGCGTGAAATTAGGTAAAATGACCAAAATACCCTTCTGGCCAACATCTCGGAATTGAATAATTTTTACATTTTCAGAACCCTCGTACTCTCAGGAGTCTAATCATACAAAAATCTCCCAAATCGGAGGTCAAACAACCACTCAAAATTTAATAGTTTAGCCTATAAAGTTTCACCCAATTTTTCCAACTTTTGATCCTCAATTCGAATTTTAATGATGGATTTAACTATATAATGATGAAATATAACTAGAAGAAATTAAAGAAATGTTACCCAATAATCTCCTCTTCAAAACCCTCTCAAAATCTCCCTTCCCCGAGCTCAATTTAATTTTTCTAACTTTTGAAAACTAACCCTCGAAATCTCTATATTTGAACAGTCGTTTTCGCTTCTGTGGTTCCGCTTATGCGGAAAATGAGTCTCTTCTGAGACTTTCACTAAAAGTCCAGATACTGCTTCTGTGGTATTTTACCGTACATGCGGCTCCCGCTTCTGCGGGGTACTTACCGCTTCTGCGGTTTCTCTCAAATGACCCAGGGATGCATCTGCAATAAAAGTCTCGTAGGTGCGTAACCGCATCTGCGTTTAATCTTCCGCACCTGCGGAAAAGCTGAGGGATCCCAAATTCTGCTCCTGCAGTAGAATGGCTACTTCTGCGGTTCCCAAGCTGCAGAAGTGAAAAGACCAAAAGAGAAGAAATCAGATGCTGCAACACTTCAAAAATTTCTCCGTTAACCACCCGAAATAATCCCGAGGCCCCCGAGACCTCAACCAAAAGCACCAATAACACTTGATACCTCATTCAAACTTGTACCAATCCTTAAAACACCTAAAACAACGCCGGAAACTCGAATTAAACAAGGATTTGAGTCTAAGAACTTCAAATTTTATCAAAATACACTTTCGATCAAAACCTAACCAAAACACGTCCGAATGACCAGAAATTTTGCACACACATCCCAAATGACATGACGGAGCTACTGCAACTTCCGAAATTCCAATTTGACCCTCGAATAAAAAACTCACTATCGGACTGGAAACTTCAAAAATTCAAACTTCGGCATTTCAAGCCTTAATGAGCTACGGACTTCCAAAATATATTCTGAACATGCTCCCAACCTCGAAATCGCCTAACAAAGCTAACGGAACCATCAGATTTCCATTCTGAGTTCTTCTTTACACGGTTTCGACTACGGACCATTTTTAACACTTAAGCTCTCATTTAGGACTAAGTGTCCCAAAACTCTCCGAAACCCAACACCAAACGTCCCGGCAAACCAAAATAGCAGAATTGAACATAGGGGAAGCAGTTAATAGGGGATCGAGGCGTTAATTATTAAGACGACCGGCCGGGTCATCACATCCTCTTACACTTAAACATTCGTTCTCCTCGAACGAGCATAGAGAACATACCTGAAGTAGTGAAAAGATGAGGGTAACTGTTGCGCATATCCTGCTCGATCTCCCAGGTCGCCTCCTCGGCCGACTGACCCCGCCACTGAACCTTCACTGAAGCTATGTTCTTTGACCTCAACTTTCTGATCTTTCTGTCCAATATAGCCACTGTCTCCTCAACATAGGATAGATCCTTGTCCAACTGGACTGAACTGAAATACAACATGTGCGACGGGTCACCGTGATACCTCCAGAGCATCGAAACATGAAATACCGTATGAACTCCGGCCAAACTGGGAGGTAAGGCGAGCTTAAAAACAACCTCCCCAACTCTCCTCAAGATCACAAAAGGGACAATAAACCTCGGACTCAGCTTTCCTTTCTTCCCAAACCTCATGACACCTTTCATAGGTAAAACCCGAAGTAGAACCCGCTTACCAACCATGTATGAAACATCACGAACCTTCCTATATGCGTAAATCTTCTGTCTGGGTTGGGCTGTACGGAGTCTATCCTGAATCATCTTAGCCTTCTCCAACGCATCCTGAACCGACTCTGTGCCCAATAGCCTGGCCTCACTGATAACTGTGATTTCTACATATTTTATACCCATTCTTACCTGAGCTTTGTGCATTAATTGCCATATATTAGTCCCAAAATGCTTACAAATTGCACTGGATTGCAGGTTTAAGCGACAAGATGACAAATATCAAAGATCAGCTCAAAAAGGAGCGAAACCTGCCAAGTGTCACAAGACAATTGAAGTGGGGAACAAGATGACCTGCGTGGACCACACTGATTGTTGTGCGGCCGCGCAGGAGAGTTCAGAGACTAGGTTAGTTCAAGTTCACCATGCGCGGTCCGCACTGCTTTCCCATGTGGCCGCGCAGGATAGTTTAGAGACTAGGCAAATTCAATGTCAAGCCACGCGGTTCGCGATCCTTTCCAAGCGGTCCGCACTTGTGAAGGTTCTGAGACCCAACCATTCAAGGCAAAAGCCCTCGCAGCCGCATACCAAAACAGTGCGGTCCGCGTGGGTAAAGTTCAGAGAGTGATGATTTTGATAAGTCTTGCTACGCGGCCGCATACCATTTCTGTGTGGTCCGCGTCCCTTAGCCAACGCGGCCGCGTGACATACTTGTACGGTCCGCATCCCCCAGTTCCAGAAGCAAAATTTGAATACCAAGTGCCCTCCGCAGCCGCGTGACATTTGTTCGCGGTCCGCGCCAGACCCTCAGAGGTATTTTTGTCCGATTTTTCCTGTGTAGTACAAATAGAACATTTTACTTTTTTAGGTGAAGTTTTCGTTTTATCAGATAGCAGTTGAGCTCGAGACTTCATAGTTTTAGCCTATTTTGGGAAATTTCTTCTTGTATTAACGTGGATTCGAGTAGATTAACGGTGTAGTTGATTATTATGTCAATTTCATCTATTATTTCTTCAATTTCTGTTACTACTATGGCTAGCTAAACCCATTAGCTAGGGTTGTGGCTCAACCCTAGTGTGGGGAATTAATGAGTGTGATTGTTTAATGCATGAATGATGTTGGGTATTTGTTATTTGGGTTAATCTTATGTTTTCATTAAGATTTGGTGGTTGCAAACACTATGTCTAGCTTAGTGGGTTTTGACTCTTCTTGAGAAAGAGAGTCTATGACCCCCAAGATTAATTCCAACAAGGAATTGGGATGGACCCATGGGAATGGTAGTCCCAATTAACGGTTTAAACCTCGAGAGAGTAATTACCCAACTTGAACTATAAGTTGCTTGGGAAAATTGGTCTACCCAATTGTCTCGAGAGAGTCAATTGGGCAAAATCACTCTCTCTACCGAGAGGTGTGAAAGTGGGTGCAAAAGTGCAACAGTTATAGCATAAGTCCCATATTCATCATTCTTGCATTAGGAATCTCTACCCGTTAGTTGACCACCTAGGTACATGCCACGGCCCTAGTGCCTTTCTCTATATTGCATACAACTTAGAATCAATATCTTAGCATAACTTAGCTTTAAACTTGTAGTTGATAAATTGTAGTAGATAATCAAAAGAAAACCAAAAATGTTATAAGATCAATTAGAAGCTAAAACATAGTCCTAGACCATACAAACACTCAACTCCAAATTTAAGCTCCCTGTGGAAAATTTACCCCGATACCACTATTGGGTAAAAGTATTAGCACCCACTCTTCCTTAGGTTGAGTCCGCTCCGATCACTTTTTGGCGCCGTTGCCGGGGAGCTTCACGGTGTTTGACTATTTGTTGGCTAGTTTTGTGTTTTGCTTCTTTTTACTTACTTTATTTGTGTTAATTCACTCAGGTACCAATGTCTTTAAACGCACAAGATGCTATCAACGATGGAGTGGAGGAGGTGGAAGACATGGAACAAGAGGAGGTTTTGCCCCAAGCACAAAGACGGGGTAGAAATGCTAATGGCAACATACCAGACCCTCCTCCACCTCCACCAAGAGTAGCACCAAGAGTTCTACCCAATCAAGGGTACGCAAGTGCAATAGTTCCTCCCCGAATCCGAGGGGAGAACTTCCAAATCACCAATGTCATGCTCACTTTGCTCGAACAATGAGGGTACTTCACAGGCGCCTCGGACCAAAATGCATACAAGCATTTGAAAGGGTTTGTGGATACTTGTGGGAGGAGCAAGCAGACAAATGTTTCGGAAGATGCACTAAGGTTAAGGCTTTTCCCCTTCTCACTTTGGGGGAAAGCATTGGATTGGTTGGAGAGACTCCCAAATTATTCCATAACTACGTGGGATGAGTTGGCCGATAAATTCATTGACAAGTTCTTTTCTCCTAGTCATATGGCGGCTCTTCGAGATGAGATTCTAGCTTTCAAGCAAGAGCCGACGGAGCCTTTACATGAGATATGGGAGAGGTTTCAGACGATGGTAAAAGAGTGCCCCAACAACAATATGAATGATGTTATGATCCAACAGACGTTCTATCGGGTTATAAACACAACAAACCAGTGCATTGTCAATCAGTTGGCCGGTGGTAATTTTATGAAGCTTCCATACAACTAAGCTTGTGATGTTCTTAATGAAATGGCCGATACTTCTTCAACATGGCAAAGCCGGGCTAATGTTCCTCTAGGTGATCCTAATATTATACACTTGCATAAGGAGTTGCATGATCACGGCCAAGCCATTGCCGCACTCACAACAACAATGAAACAATTGGCTAAGGAGAAACTTCAACAAGTTCAAAATCCGCGCCAAGTCAATGCCATGGAAGGAGTGAATATGATGAAAAGAAGGCAAAGAGGGCAACAACCTCAAGGAAATTGTGACAACTATGATGAGGGTAGTGGTTATTCAAACGAGTGCTATGATGAACAAAGTGAGGAAGTCCAATATGTCAACAACTTCCAAGGGAATAGAGGTAGTCAAGGGAATCAACAATGGAGACCCCAAGGTCATTGAGGCAATCAACAAGGTGGCAATTGGAATTATAATAACCATCAAGGAGGCAATTGGGGGAACAATAACTCGGGGAATCAAGGTAATTAGAACGGGAACAACAATTGGAACAACAACAATGGTGCTCAAGGTGGGTGGAACAATAATGGTGGTCAAGGTAATAGGGGGCAAGGCTTTCAAAGGCCCCCAATGTATCAACAACCCA
Source organism: Nicotiana glauca (assembly GCA_026770625.1). Classification (NCBI taxonomy): domain Eukaryota; kingdom Viridiplantae; phylum Streptophyta; class Magnoliopsida; order Solanales; family Solanaceae; genus Nicotiana; species Nicotiana glauca. Next base: position 104,750 of record MU681971.1, on the reverse strand, counting down.
ACAACCCGCCTCCGTTTCAATCTCAAGGGTCGAGTTCGTCGGGCATTGACATGGGTCGAATAGAGAACATGTTTGAGCAAATGATGAAGAAGAATAATGACTCCGATGCTCAATTGGCCTCCCATAACACTTCAATCCGTAACTTGGAAGTACAACTCGGGCAAATTTCGCAATCTCTCAACACTCGCCCAAAGGGTGCTCTACCAAGTGATACGGTAGTAAACCCCAAGGGTGGGCATAATAATCATGTGAGGGCGGTGACCACGGGAAGTGGAAGAGGCGGTAATGTGCAAGCCTCAAGAGGAAATCGAGTTGTGATTGATGAAGAAGAGTTGCAAAATGATGAGATCCCGTTGGTAGTTGAGGATATTGTTGAACCAAATGCAAGTGATGATGTGAGAATTGAAATTGATGAGGGTGAGAAGGAGACTCAAGAGGCCGTGAACCCGTCTAGGGAACACGTCATTGATATGCCCGAACCGGTGGTGCCAAAAGCCAAGGCACCCTTGCCTAGACCTCCTCCGCCATATCCTCAAAGGTTGGCCAAGCAAAAAGGTGACAACTAGTTTAAAAATTTCATTGAGATGATGAAGAGTTTGACTATAAATGTGCCCTTGGTGGAGGCACTTGAACAAATGCCGGGATATGCAAAGTTCATGAAGGACTTGGTTACTAAAAAGAGATCGATCGAGTGTGAGACAATCAAGATGACGCACCAAGTGAGTTCCATTGTACACTCCATGGCTCCAAAGCTAGAGGATCCCGGAGCATTCACAATACCATGTACCATTGGAAGTGCCGATTTCGCAAAAGCCCTATGTGATTTGGGGGCAAGTATCAATCTCATGCCATATTCGGTTTTCAAGACTTTGGGTATCGGACAACCTCGTCCAACTTCCATGAGGCTTCAAATGGCGGATCGGTCAATGAAGCGGCCTTTGGGGATTATTGATGATGTCCTTGTTCGTGTTGATAAGTTCATATTGCCGGCCGATTTCGTGATTTTGGATCGCAAAGTGGATTTCGAGGTGCCTATCATTCTTGGAAGTCCTTTCCTAGCTACGAGGAATGCCTTGGTTGATGTGGAAGCGGGAGAATTGACCTTCCGTGTTGGAGATAAAAAGGTGGTGTTCCACGTGTGCAAATCAATGAGGCAACCAAATAGCACCGAAGTGTGCTCATTTGTTGACATTGTCACGGCGGTGATAGTGGATGACACAAGCGCAATGGCAAATGTTGAGGACCCACTTGAGGCCATGCTCTTAAACATGGATTTTGATGATGATGCCGGAAGGGTGGAGTGTGTGAACGCATTACATGGCATGGGCTCGTATTCTTATGAGCCGAGGAAGTTATCTCTTGATCTTGAAAATCGCAAAACTCCACCCACCAAGCCATCTATTGAGGAGCCACCGGTGTTGGAGTTGAAACCACTTCCTCCTCACCTCAGGTATGAATTTCTTGGTCCTAATTTCATGTTGCCGGTTATTCTTTCTTCTTGCTTGACTAACATGCAGGTTGACGCCACTTTGGCGGTTCTTCAAAAGCGCAAGCGGGCGATAGGATGGACCTTGGCGGATATTCGGGGTATTATCCCCGCGTTTTGCATGCACAAGATAATATTGGAGGAGTATGCTAGGCCATCTCTTGAACATCAAAGGAGACTCAACGAGGCCATGCAAGAGGTGGTCAAAAAGGAAGTCATCAAGTGGCTTGACGCCGGTGTAGTGTACCCAATTTCTGACAGTTCGTGGACTTCTCTGGAACAATGTATGCCAAAGAAGGGAGGAATGACGGTGGTGACCAATGAAAATAATGAACTTATTCTGACTCGTACTGTGACGGGTTGGAGGGTATGCATGGACGACCGGAAGTTGAACAAGGTGACTAGAAAGGATCATTTCCCATTGCCGTTCTTGGACCAAATGCTTGAGCGTCTTGCGGGCCGGGATTTCTATTGTTTTCTAGATGGGTATTCAGGCTATAACCAAATTCTCATTGCCCCGAAAGACCAAGAAAAGACAACCTTCACATGTCCTTATGGCACATTCTCCTTCTCTCGAATGCCATTTGGATTATGTAATGCACCGGTGACCTTCCAACGATGTATGATGGCAATCTTCACCGATATGGTGGAGTACATATTGGAGGTCTTCATTGATGATTTTAGTGTGGTTGGGGACTCATTTGGTGAATGCTTACAAAACTTGGATCGTGTGTTGGCCCGATGCGAAGACACAAACTTTGTTCTCAATTGGGAGAAATGCCATTTCATGGTAGAAGAAGTAATTGTGTTGGGTCACAAAATTTCAAAAAGAGGGATTGAGGTTGATAAGTCGAAGATTGAGGTGATCTCAAGGCTCCCTCCACCTACTTTTGTCAAAGGGGTGAGGAGTTTTCTTGGACACGCGGGTTTCTACCGAAGATTCATCAAGGACTTTTCTAAGGTAGTTAACCAGTTGTGTAAATTGCTAGAGAAAGATGCCAAATATGTGTTTGATGAGAGATGTATGGAGGCTTTCGAGCTTCTAAAGCAAAGGTTAACGACTACCCCCATCATTACCGCACCAAATTGGAGCTTGCCTTTTGAGCTCATGTGCGACGCTAGTGATGTTGCGGTGGGGGTAGTCTTGGGCCAAAGAATCAACAAAATGTTCCATCCGGTGTACTACTCAAGTAAGACAATGAATGAAGCTCAAAGGAACTATACGGTCACGGAGAAGGAATTGCTTGCCATTATTTATGCCATGGAGAAGTTTCGCCCATACCTTATGGGGGCCAAAGTGATCATTCATACCTTATGGGGGCCAAAGTGATCATTCACGCCACCCTTAGGTACTTTATGACTAAGAAAGATTCAAAAGCGAGGTTAATGAGATGGGTGCTTCTTCTTCAAGAATTTGATTTGGAGATTGTTGATAGAAAGGGTAGTGAAAATCAAGTGGCGGACCACTTGTCTCGATTGGAGGAGGAAGGGAGGCCTTTGGACGGCCTCAAGATAAATGATGCTTTTTCGGATGAACAACTCCTCTCGGTTTCAATGCTAGACATATTATGGTTTGCCGACATTGCGAATTATCATGTTACCGGTGTGGTTCCGTATGAGCTCTCTTCTAACCAAAGGAAGAAGCTCAAGCGGGATTGTTTGGACTACTATTGGGATGAGCCGTATCTTTTCAAAATTTGCACCGATGGTGTAATTCGCCGGTGTGTTCCCGAAGAAGAGCAATTGAGTATTGTGGAAGCTTGTCACTCTTCGCCCTATGGTGGCCATCATGGTGGGGCGAGGACAACATCTAAAGTGCTGAGTTGTGGTTTCTATTGGCCTTATTTGTTCAAGGATGCCGATGACTTTGTGAAAAGATGTGATGAATGACAACGTGCCGGAGGGATTTCGAAGAAAGATGAGATGCCCCTTAACATAATTCTAGAGGTTGACATTTTTTATGTTTGGGGGATAGACTTTATGGGACCATTCGTAAGTTCTTGTGGCAACACCTACATCTTGGTAGTGGTTGATTATGTGTCGAAATGGGTTGAGGCTATAGCTTTTCCAAATAATGAAGCTCGAAATGTGGTGGCATTTTTGAAAAAGAGTATCTTTACGAGATTTGGTACTCCACGTGCTATCATCAGTGACGGGGGTTCTCATTTTTGCAACCGGACTTTTGACTCTTTGCTAGCCAAGTATGGGGTAAATCACAAGGTGACCACTCCTTATCATCCTTAAGCGAGTGGTCAAGTTGAGGTTTCTAACTGAGAGATCAAGAGTATTTTGTCCAAGACTGTCAATGAAAATAGGACCGACTGGTCAAAGAAATTGGACGATGCTCTTTGTGTTTATCGTATCAAGACCCTGATTGGTATGTCACCGTACCGGTTGGTGTTTGGTAAGGCTTGTCATCTTCCGGTGGAACTGGAGCATATGGTCGATTTGATATCGTTGTTCCCTTGCCGGGAAATTTCTATATTGCTTTTGTTCCCTTGCCGGGATTTTATTGTGATATTGTGTTGGATTGAGATGGGAGCGGGTGGTACGCCTACCACAAGTTATTGATGAAATGGGAGTGGGTGGTACGCCTACCACGAGATTTGATGAAATGGGAGTGGGTGGTACGCCTACCACGAGATTTGATAAAATGGGAGCGGGTGGTATGCCTACTACAAGTTATTGATGAAATGGGAGCGGGTGGTATGCCTACCATGAGATTTGATGAAATGGGAGCGGGTGGTACGCCTACCACAAGTTATTGATGAAATGGGAGCGGGTGGTCTGCCTACGCCTACCACGAGATTTGATGAAATAAGAGCAGGTGGTACGCCTACCACGGAAATATGAGAAATGAGATCGGGTTGTACTCCTGCAACGAGATGTGTACTGACAGTGAAATCTTCTTTTATTTCCCTTATCCGTGGTAGAGTTAAATTGTTGATTTTCCTTATCATTTCTCTTGAATTTCTGTATTATATGCTATCCCCGAAGCATGTTCCCCTCCCATTTTAAATATTTATTTTTGTTTGATTTTTGTTGTATATGTATATAACTGTACAGGTTTATTTGGAGTATGGTCCTAGCCTCGTCACTACCTCACCGGGGTTAGGCCAGACACTTACCAGCATATGGGGTCGGTTATGCCGATACTATGCTCTACACTGTGTGTAGATCCCGGAGCAACATTTGATCATCAGCAGTAGATCGGGAGTTATCCTTCAGTCCACCGAGACTCCAAGGTAGCCCTGCTGGCATCAGCAGGCCCGACGTCTCCTATATCCTTAACTTCCTGTTTCATCTCTTTGTTTCTGAGATAGTGTGTCTTTGCTTTCAGACTTTGTATTTAGCATTCTTAGATCGTCAGTGACACTGTGATATTAGGTTTTGGGTGGTTAAGGCTTAAGTTGATGTAATAGACCGGAATTTCAGTTATCTTGTCGTTGTTTTCCGCTTAATAATTAAATTCCCGTTGTTATTATGATTGCTGCTTTATATTTGCTAAAAAGAAGTATTTGGTTAACGAAGTAAGTAGTTAAGGATTTGATTGCCTAGCTCTTAATAGTAGGCGCCATCACGACTCCAAGAGTGGGAAATTCGGGTCGTGACAAGTTGGTATTGGAGCTCTAGGTTTCAAAGACAAGCTTAGTAGAGTCTGTGGGATTGGTACAGAGACGTTTGTATTTATCCCCCCAAGGATACAGAGTTAGGAATAACTTCACATTTGTTCTTTCTTGTCGTGCGGTTCTGTTTCTCAATGCTAATTGAATTTCTACTCTGTTCTTTTGCAGATGGCGAGAACACGCGCTTCCTCATCAACCGACCAGCAGTCCGAGCACCCAGTAGCTCTCACGATGGGTAGAGGGCGAGGCCGAGGCCATGCTAGAGGTTGAGGCAGGGGAAGATCTCAGCCCAGAGCAGCAGCACCCGTAGTGGAGCCTCAGGTTGATTTTGATGATGAGGTTCCAGCCCCAGCAGTTCCGGTGGGCCCAACTCAGGTCCTAGAGGGGTTTATTGCCACCCCAGTTCTTCAGGATGCTCTGGTCCGTCTAGTGGGCCTTATGGAGAGTGTCACCAAGGCAGGTTTACTTCCTGTAGCACCAGCCATCTCTCAGTCTGGAGGAGGAGCCCAGACTCCTGCTACTCGCACTCCGGAGCAGGTAGCTCCTCAGATTCAGATTCCAGTGGCTCAGCCGGTTGGATGTGATGAACCAGCCGGTCGTCCTAATAATTAATGCCCTGATCTCCTATTAACTGCTTCCCCAAAGTTCAATTATACTATTTTGGTTTGCCGGGACGTTTGGTGTTGGGTTTCGGAGAGTTTTGGGACACTTAGTCCCTAAATGAGAGCCTAAATGTTGAAAATGGTCCGTAGTCGGAACCGAGTGAAGAAGACCTCAAAATGGAAATTCGATGGTTCTGCTAGCTCTGTTAGGAGATTTTGGGGTAGGGAGCGTCTTCTGAATGTATTTTGGAAGTCCGTAGCTCATTTAGGCTTGAAATGCCGAAGTTTGAATTTTTGAAGTTTCCGGTCCGATAGTGAGTTTTTTGTTCGAGGGTAGGATTGGAATTCCAGAAGTTGCAATAGCTCTGTCATGTCATTTGGGATGTGTGTGCAAAATCTTAGGTCATTCGGACGTGTTTTGGTTAGATTTTTTATCAAAAGTGTATTTATATAAAATTTAAAGTTCTTAGGCTCAAATCCTTGTTTAATTCGAGTTTCCGGCATTTTTTTAGGTGGCTTAAGAATTGGTACAAGTTTGAATGAGGTATTAGGTGTTTTTGGTGCTTTTGGTTGAGGTCCCGGGGGCTTCGGGATGATTTCGGGTGGTTAACGGAGAAATTTTTGAAGTGTTGTAGCAGCTGATTTCTTCTCTCTGGTATTTTCGCTTCTGCGGCTTGGGAATCACAGAAGCGGCCATTCTACCACAGGAGCAGAATTTGGGCTCTCTCAGCTTTTCCGCAGGTCCGGAAGATTAACCGCAGATGCGGATACGCACCTGCGAGACTTTTATCGCAGATGCAACCCTGGGTCATTTGAGAGAAACCATAGATGCGGTAAGTACCCCGCAAAAGCGGGAACCGCAGGTGCGGTAAAAGACCACAGAAGCGGTTCCTGACCTTTTAGTGAAAGTCGTAGAAGTGACTCATTTTCCGCATAAGCGGGACCGCATAAGCGAAAACCACTGTTCAGATTTAGAGATTTCGAGGGTTAGTTTTCAAAAGTTAGAAAAATCTAATTGAGCTTGGGGAAGGGCAATTTTGAGACGGTTTTGAAGAGGAGATTATTGTGTAACGTTTCTTTAATCCCTTCTAGTTATATTTTATTATTATATAGTTAAATCCATCATTAAAATTTGAATTGAGGATCAAAAATTGAAAAAATTGGGTGAAACTTCATAGGCTACACTATTGAATTTTGAGTGGGTGTTTGACCTTTAATTTGGGTGATTTTTGTATGGTTAGACTCATGAGAGTACGAGGGTTCTGAAAATGTAAAAATTATTCGATTCCGAGATATTGGCCTGAAGGGCATTTTGGTCATTTTGCCTAATTTCACGTTGTAGCTTCTAATTAAATAGTGAAACCAGTTGTTTACGATGTTATTTACGATATGTAATTGAATTTAATAGATTTGGGCCATTTGGAGTCGGATACTCGTGGCAAAGGCGTGGTTTCTAGTTGATTTTTATACCGGTTTGAGGTAAGTGGCTTGTCTAACCTTGTGCGGGAGACCTCTCCCCTTAGGATTTGTTATTTGGTATTTTGAGTGCCTTGTATGCGAGGTGATGAGCACGTACTTGAGCCAATTATTGAAAATCCAATTTTTACTTAAGATATTGAGATTGAGTTTCTTTCATATTTGCTTTATTCTACTTGCAATTATAACCTGTGCTAGATTAGAAAAGCATGTTTAGTTGATTTAACTTGCCTAATTGCTTAAGTTGCCTTGTCTATACTACGTGAAGCATGCTAGGCCAGTACTACCTGTCGCTTGTCTTTTGTACTTCATTTCTGTGTATCTTCTGGTTATGATTGTTGTACACATTTCGTGTTTACTTTGTTCTTGGTGTAGTTGTTATTGCCTTGTTAACCTGTCTTATCTCACTGTTGTGCTCATTATTACTGCCAGTTTTCTTTCATACTATTAATTTATTATTATATTTTACCTCAGTAGGGCCCTGACCTTCCTCGTCACTACCCAACCGAGGTTATGCTTGGCACTTACTGAGTACCGTTGTGGTGTACTCATGCCCCTTCTGTGCATGTTTCTCAGGTGCAGATCCAGGTTCCTCCACCCAGGCATACTATCATCGAGGAGGAGATATCTAGCGGAGACTTCGAAAGGTTCAAGAAGTATGATCCCCCAGTGTTCAGTGGATCAGCATCATACGATGCCTTGGGATTTCTAGAGGAGTGTCATCGTATTCTTCGCACTATGGGCATAGTGGAGTCCAGCGAGGTTTCTTTCACTGCATTTCAGCTTCGGGGAGCCGCCCATGATTGGTGGCGTACTTATGAGATAGACGATCCAGTTGAGGTTGCTTCACTGACTTGGACCCAGTTCTCGGATATGTTTATGAGAGAGTTCATCCCCCAGAGTCTCTGAGATGTATGATGCGCAGAGTTTGAGCATTTGCGCCAGGGTGCTATGACCGTTTCGGAGTATGCCGTCCGTTATACCAGATTGGCCGAGCATGAACCGGCCTTGGTTACTACAATTCGGGAGGGAGTTCGCAATTTCATTGAGGGTCTTATTCCACCCATCAGATCTAGCATGGCTCGAGAGTTGGATATGGATATTCCTTATCAGCAGGTAGTGATCATTGCTAGGAGGATTGAGGGTATGCTCGCCAGGGAGCGAGGGGAGAGGGAGGCCAAGAGGTCTCGAGAGTTGGGTCACTACTCTGGTGCCCGTACCCCAGTAGTAGGTCGTCATGGTAGGGGTTATGTGGGTTGCCCCGTCCATTCAGCTCTTCCAGCAGTCAGCAGTGCTCCAGCTCCGCCTATACCTCAGGAGCCTTACTATGCACCTCCAGTTTCTAGCGTGCCTCATGCGCGGGTACTTCTAGGGGTCAGTTCAGCAGACCTGGCCCTAGTCAATCACAGCCACCGTGTCCTCCTAGAGCTTGTTTCGAGTGTGGTAATACACGCCACATGATTAGGGACTACCCCAAACTTGGTAGGGGGGCATCTTCACAGATTGCTCAGCCACAACATGCCCCTCAGAGTTCTCAAGCCATGGTTACAGCTCCAACTGCTACCCTACCTGCCCAGCCGGCTAGGGGCGGAGGTCGGGGAGATATAGGTCGCCCTCGAGAGAGGGGTCGGTCCAGATATTATGCTATTCCTGCTCGTATCGAGGCTGTTGCCTCCGACTCCATCATTACAGGTATTATACTGGTTTGTCACCAAGAGGCATCGGTTCGATTCGATCCGGCCTCTAATTATTCTTATGTGTCTTTTTACTTTGCTCCGTATTTGGATGTGCCTCGGGATTCTTTGAGTGCCCCCGTTTATTTTTCTACTCCTGTGGGGGATTCTCTTATTGTGGACCACGTTTATCGGTCATGTTTGGTTACTATTCGTGGTTTTAAGACCAGAGCGGATTTATTGTTACTCGGTATGGTAGATTTTGACATTATTTTGGGCATGGACTGGTTGTCACCCCATTTTGCTATTCTTGATTGTCATGCCAAGATCGTGATGCTGGCTATGCCAGGTATTCCGCGTATTGATTGGAGTGGTACTTTAGATCACACTCCCAGTAGAGTTATCTCTTTCCTTAAAGCTTAGCGTATGTTTGAGAAGGGGTGTGCCACGTATTTAGCTTACGTGAGAGATGTCAGTGTTGACACCCCTTCTATTGATTCAGTTCTAGTGGTATGGGATTATCCCGTTGTGTTTCCAGCTGATCTTTCGGGCATGCCGCCCGATAGAGAAATTGATTTTGGCATTGATCTATTGCCGGGCACTCAGCCCATTTCCATTCCTCCGTATCGTATGGCTCCTCCTGAGTTGAAGGACTTGAAGGATCAGTTGCAGGAATTGCTTGGTAAGGGTTTTATTCGACCCAGTATTTCACCGTGGGGTGCTCCTATCTTGTTTCTAAAGAAGAAGGATGGTTCCATGCATATGTGCATTGATTATCGCCAGTTGAACAAAGTTACAGTGAAGAACCATTATCCTTTGCCTTGTATTGATGATCTGTTTGACCAGCTTCAGGGCGCACAAGTGTTTTCTAAGATTGACTTGCGCTCAGGTTACCATCAGTTGAATATTCGGGAGCAAGATATCCCAAAGACTGCCTTCATGACTCGGTATGGCATTACGAGTTCCTTGTTATGTCATTTGGGCTAACCAATGCCCCAGCAGCTTTCATGCATTTGATACACAGTGTATTCAGGCCATATCTTGACTCGTTCGTTATTGTTTTTATTGATGATATTCTGGTATATTCCCGGAGTTAGGAAGATCATGAGCAGTGCCTGAGGATCGTGCTTCAGACCTTGAGGGAGAAGAGGTTATATGCAAAGTTGTCAAAATATGAGTTTTGGTTGAGTTCTGTGGCATTCTTAGGCCACGAGATTTCGAGTGAGGGTATTCCGGTGGATCCGAGGAAGATAGAGGCCGTACAGAGTTGGCCCAGGCCGTCCTCAGCTACAGAGATTCGCAGTTTTCTTGGTTTGGCGGGCTACTACTATCGCTTCGTGGAGGGATTTTCATCGATTGCGGCCCCTATGACTAGATTGACCCAGAAGGGTGCCCCATTTCAGTGGACAAAGGAGTGTGAAGCGAGCTTTCAGAAACTCAAGACAGCTTTGACTACAGCCCCAATGTTGATGTTGCCTACCGGTTCGGGGTCTTATACTGTCTATTGTGACGCCTCGAGAGTTGGCCTTTGAGCGGTGTTGATGCACGACGGTAGGGTGATTGCCTACGCGTCCAGACAGTTAAAGTTAAATAAAAAGAATTATCCTATCCACGACCTTGAGTTAGCTGCCATTGTTCATGCCTTAAAGATCTAGCGTTATTATTTGTACGGTGTGCCTTGTGAGATCTATACTAACCACCAGAGCTTGCAGCACTTACTCAAGCAAAAGGATCTAAATATGCATCAGAGGAGGTGGTTAGAGTTGCTGAAGGATTATGACATTACTATTCTGTATCACCCTGGCAAGGCCAATATGGTGGCGAGTTCCTTGAGTCGCCGGGCAGAGAGTTTGGGTAGTTTGGCATATTCACCAGCTTCTGAGAGGCCTACGGCGATGGATGTTCAGGCCTTAGCCAGCCAGTTTGTGAGATTGGATCTTTCGGAGCCCAGTTTGGTTCTAGCCTGTGTGGTTTCCCGGTCTTCCCTATTTGATTGTATCAGGGAGCGGCAGTATGATTACCCTCGTTGGCTTGTACTTAAGGACAAGGTTCGGCGTGGACATGCCAAAGATGTGACCATCAGAGATAATGGGGCATTGAGGATGCAGGGCTGGATTTGTGTGCCCAATGTTGATGGCCTTCGAGAGTTGATTCTAGCAGAGGCCCATAGTTCGCGGTATTCTATCCATCAGGGTGCCGCGAAGATGTATTAGGACTTGAGGCAACACTATTAGTGGAGGCGGATGAAGAAATACATAGTTGGTTATATGTCTAGATGCGTCAACTACCAGCAGGTGAAGTATGAGCACCAGCGCCCGAGTGGATTGCTTCAGCAGATAGAGATTCCGGAGTGGAAATGGGAGCGCATCACCATAAACTTTGTATCTAGACTCCCACAGACCTTGAAGAAGTTTGATTTTATTTGGGTTATTGTGGATCGGTTGACCAAGTCCGCTCATTTTATTCCTGTATGTACCACTTATTCATCAGAGCGGTTGGTGGAGATTTATATCCGGGAGATCGTCCGTCTACATGGTATTCCAGTTTCTATTATTTTAGATAGAGGTACTCAGTTTACATCGTGATTCTGGAGAGCCGTGCATCAGGAGTTAGGTACTCGGGTGGAGTTGAGCACAACATTTCACCCCCAGACGGACGGACAGTCCGAGCGCACTATTCAGATTCTTGAGGATATTCTCTGTGCGTATGTGATTGAGTTTGGAGGGTCTTCGGATGATTTCTTGCCATTGGAGGAGTTGCTTACAACAACAGTTATCAGTCTAGTATTCAGATGGCGCTGTACGAGGCTTTATATGGTAGGAGGTGTAGATCTCCGATGGTTGGTTTGAGCTGGGTGAGTGATTGGAGCGGACTCAACCTAAGGAAGAGTGGGCGCTAATACTTTTACCCAATAGTGGTATCGGGGTCAATCTTCCACAGGGAGCTTCAATTTGGAGTTGAGTGTTTGTATGGTCTAGGACTATGTTTTAGCTTCTAATTGATCTTCTAACATTTTTGGTTTTCTTTTGATTATCTACTACAATTTATCAACCACAAGTTTAAAGCTAAGTTATGCTAAGATATTGGTTCTAAGTTGTATGCAATATAGAGAAAGGCACTAGGGTTGTGGCATGTACCTAGGTGGTCAACTAGCGGGTAGAGATTCCTAATGCAAGAATGATGAATATGGGACTTATGCTATACTGTTGCACTTTTGCAACCACTCTCACACCTCTCGGTAAAGAGAGTGATTTTGCCCAATTGACTCTCTCGAGACCAATTGGGTAGACCAATTTTCCCAAGCTACTTATGGTTCAAGTTGGGTAATTACTCTCTCGAGGTTTAACCCGTTAATTGGGACTACCATTCTCATGAGTCCATCCCAATTCCTTGTTGGAATTAATCTTGGGGTCATAGACTCTCTTTTTCAAGAAGAGTCAAAACCCACTAAGCTAGACTTAGTGTTTGCAACCACCAAATCTTAATAAAATCATAAGATTAACCCAAATAACAAATACCCAACATCATTCATGCACTAAACAATCACACCCATTAATTAACCATACTAGGGTTGAGCCACAACCCTAGCTAATGGGTTTAGCTAGCCATAGTAGTAACAGAAATTGAAGAAATAGTAGATGAAATTGACATAATAATTAACTACAACATTAATCTACTCGAATTCACGTTAATACAATAAGAAATTGCCCAAAATAGGCTAAAACTATGAAGTCTCGAGCTCAGCTACTATCTGATAAAACGAAAATTTCACCTAAAAAAGTAAAATGTTCTATTTATACTACATAGGAAAAACCGGACAAAAATACCCCTGAGGGTCTGGCGCGGACCGCGTACAAATGTCACGCGGCCGCGGAGGGCACTTGGTCTTCAAATCTTGCTTCTGGAACTGGGGGATGCGGACCACACAAGTATGTCACGCAGCCGCGTTGGCTAAGAGACGCGGATCGCACAGAAATGGTATGCGGCCGCGTAGCAAGACTCATCAAAATCATCACTCTCTGAACTTTATCCACGCGGACCACACTGCTTTGGTATGCGGCTGCATGGGCTTTTGCCTTGAATGGTTGGGTCTCAGAACCTTCACAAGTGCGGACAGCGTGGAAAGGATCGCGGACCACGTGGCTTGACATTGCGTTTGCCTAGTCTCTGAACTATCCTGCGCGGCCGCGTGGCAAAGCAGTGCGGACCGCACAGGGTGAACTTGAACTAACCCAGCCTCTGAACTCTCCTGCGCAACCGCACACCAAATCAGTGCGGTCCGCACGAGTCATCTTGTTCCCCACTTCAGTTGTCTTTTAACACTTGGAAAATTTCACTCCTTTTTGAGCCGATCTTTGATATTTGTCATCATATTTGTCATCTTGTCGCTCAAACCTGCAATCAAGTGCAATTTGTAAGCATTTTGGGACTAATATATGGCAATTAATGCACAAAGATCAGCTAAGAATGGGTATAAAACATGTAGAAATCACAGTTATCAACTCCCCCAAACTTAAACCTTTGCTTGTCCTCAAGAAAATAAAATGAGACTTGTCCCTCAATGGAAAACACCCAAGTAATTCCTGTTCATCCTAAAGTAACCTCAACAAGCATCAATTGGGACTAGCAATTGCTCTCAATGCGAATGCATCATTAACACATTTAAAACTTTGAAAACTTGTGGATCAAGTGTGTCACAAGAGCATCAAGAGTTGACACATCTCATCAAGGAACCTTTCTCAAGTACTTTGGTCATTGTGGAACCCAAACTCACACATCTTCAACTCTCCCTAAGTAAACCTAACCTTTTAGAGTATTTGCACACAAACCGAGGTAGATGGATTTTTCACTCATCTCTCACAAAGAAAAGGCCCTAAGTCCGGCTTTAAGTACCATATGCTTGCCTTTTATGTAAGTATCTACTAATGTAGGCTTCCCTCAACTCAAGATCATATAGGGCTTTTGAGGAGTCATTGTGAAGCTGAGGCCTTTGTCTTCCTCAACTTCCTATGCTCCTTAGCCAATTTGTCTAGTGTGTTGTTGTGGTCCCCAACTGCTTTGGCTAACTTATCCTGCTTCTCCATCATCTTTTCCTGGTTGGCCAGTATCTTTTTCAGTGTATCCTCAATGGAGGAAGGAATCTCAACAGTGACTGGTGCTCCCTGTGCCTGTACAGTAGTGGTCAATGTGGACAACTTGGATATCGCAGCTGACATCCAGTTGTTCAAACTGGCTAATGAGTGTGTGAGCTGGTTGGCAGTGAACCGGTGAGTCTTTGATGAAGTAATCACCGGATCAGCTGCGACAGATGGGCCAGCTGTGGAGGAAGGACCAGGGGCAGTGCCTGATCAGTAGCAGGCTCAGTGGGCTGCTCAGTAGCAACTGGCTCTTCAGACTGGCCAGGTGCGGAGGAGGTAGAAGCCTGAGTCTTTTTGCCTCTCTTTGGGTTGTCCGGACCCAACTGATCATACCACAAGTAGGGGGCCACTGGAGGTACCAAGACATCATATCTTTTCTTCTTCACTTTCAAATCTCTGAAGTATAGGGAGAGTGTGTTCGGTAAGGGATAATTTGTTTTTGTCTCGTACCCGACTTGAGAAATCACTCTCGACATTATGTTACCCACATTTAGAGGAAACCCTGCCATGATAGAGGCTACCAAAGCAGCACGAGGAAGAGGAACTGTCTGGTCATGTGTGGACGGGTCAAATCGACTACATACGAAAGTCAACCAACCTTTAGCTTCAAAATTCAGTGTGTTCCTATGGATCTTTTCTTGAGCTTTCAACCAAACGGGGACTGTACCCGGGGCTTCTAAGTGCTCGGCCAACCAAGGACGAACTTCTTCTTTTAGTGCCAGCTTTTCAAGATACTGGGATTCGTCCTCTTCCTGAAACCCCAAGAAGTCATTCAGCGACTTCCCATCAAAAACCATTATCTTGTACCTCACTGTTGTTGCTTTTGAGTCCCGAACTATATGGTGAACATTACAATAAAACTCCTTCACCATATGCTCGTTTGCTATTTCAACTCTCTCTTTGAAGAATCCCCAACCCTCTCTAGTGCGGAATTGTGCTTGCACATGAGGTTTGAGAGGGACAAGATCGGCATCTATGAACTGCCTCTTCGGAATCAGTTTCCTTTTAGGCCACCACACCCGGAATTTGTGGAAGGCGACCTCACTGATAAACCTATCTTCCCATGCCTCTGGTCTCCTGGTCCTCTCTATACCTCCAACCTGTGGTTTACCTCCTTCAGCATATCCTCCACTCTCCCCAGATAGTGAAGTTGTGGGAGAAGTGGAGTATTGGTCCTCGCTTCTTTTTCTGCTCCGGACTCATCAAGCGAGTCCGAGACTACATTCACTGGTCTCTTGGAAATGGAAACATCCTCATGATCAGGAGAAGGGGAGTAATGGATTGGAATTGATACAGACATGCGGGTGGGGGCAGACTCCGAAGTCACACTCCGGGAAGGTGCGTACTCACTCCCTGTGGAATGGGAGGCAGCCATGTCGGCTTCCCTAATTAGCTTCCGGGTTCTCTTTATGTTCTCCCTGGTCTGGGGAGTGAGCTTTACAATTCTCTTGTTTTTCCCCCATCGGGAGGAATCACCCCTCCTGGGTTGTTTTTCTTTGCCCCCGCGTTGTTGTTGTTTACCTCCACATTTTTGAACCATTGTCTGTAAGAATACATGACTAACTTTGTTAGTAGAAGCACATAAGGTGAATTAGAAAGTTTAGTTGAAAGCAAAAAATGCAGACACAGTGACACAGTCTGAGGGGCGCGGACCGCACAAGAATGGGCGCGCGGTCCGTGCAGTTCAAAACTCCAAACACTCACTTCTCTGTCTAACCAACGCGGTCCGCACTGCTTTGGACCGCGGCCGCATTGGTTCAGCACGGACCGCACTAAAATGGTATGCGGTCCGCTCAGGTCAAATTCTCAAAAGGTTACTTCTCTGAACTCCTCTCACGCGGTCCTTACGGTTTTTGACCGCGGCCACACTGGACTTATGCGGACCGCACACGAATGGCACGCAGACCGCATTGAGAGGATGCATCATCACACACAAAGAGTCACGCGGACCGCGCACAAATGCCACGCGGCTGCGTAGGGCTAATTTTACTGAGCTGGGATTTTAGTTCCATTAAGTCCAATTTTTGTTCACAATTTGATTCCTGTGTCCCTACTCAATTAATTAACAAGAATTCATGCCCGATTTGCTCAAAGTAACACAGAGAATCTAATCTAACAGTTAAACTAAAAAAGAAAGAGAAGAAAATAAGAAGCTATACTAGTAGGTAGCAAGTACAAGAAACAAAAATTAGACTATGAATGAAATGAATAAGAGTTGTTACCAGGGATTAATGAGAATTCAACTATGTGCACAATTAGCCTTGATGAACAGTAAAATTTAGAGTGTAGGAGGAAATTTTGCGAAAAGGATAAAATGACGCCCAAGGTCTCTATTTATAGAAAAGCCCTGGGACCCAAAGCTCACCTACCATCGCGGCCGCACAAAAAAGGCCGCGGACCGCACTGGGTTTACCTTCCTTCAAAAGTTGCTGCTCAAGCCACGCTGACCGCACTATTTTGGTGCGCGGCCGCATGGCAAACTCCAGAGACATGTTGTTCAGTTTTTCCCATGCGGACCGCACTGCTTTGGTCCGCGGCCGCATGGGAACTTATCAGAGAGCATGACATTTTGAGTTTTCAAACGCGGACCGCACAGAAAGGGACGCGGACCGCAATGATTCTTCTAAGACTTAACTCTCAGCTGCTCAAGCCTACGCGGACCGCACTGCTTTGGTGCGTGGCCGCGTAGGCAACCTTCAGAGACTGCTCGTTTTGCATTTTTGTCCTGCACTGGTTCAACATTATCCCTGCACCTCTTCACAAACTATCAGCTCAAAAACCCTACTCTACAACAGAAAAACAAAGAAAAGCAAAGGACATGGGTTGCCTCCCAAGAAGCGCCTGATTTAACGTCGCGGCACGACACATGTTACCATCACAGTCATTTAAAATGAATAAACTCCACCACGTGGCTATCATCAATCTTGCCCAAATAATGCTTGACACGATGCCCATTGACCCGGAATACTTCACCATTCTTGTTTTTGAGATCAATGGCACCAAAAGGAGTAACACCAACCACCTCAAATGGACCGCTCCACTTTGACTTTAGTTTGTCCGGAAACAACCTTAACCGGGAGTTGAAGAGGAGAACCATATCGCCAACCTTGAATTCTTTCCCTCGAGCATACTTGTCATGAAGGTACTTCATCTTATCCTTGTACAAGGACAAGCTGGAGTAAGCATGAAACCGAAACTCATCAAGTTCATGCAATTGTTCAACCCGGAGATTAGCAGCTATGTCCCACTCTAAGTTTAACTTTTTCAAGGCCCAGCTCAACTCCTACTCTGTCCAATTAATATCAATACTCAAGCATAAATAAATTCCACGAGAATAAATTAAATCTTTACTCAATATCAAGAGTCATCAATTAAAACATCCGAAGTGTAATTTAAGATCGCAACAACTATCAACTTAAGACTCACGGTCATGCTCGACACCAACATATAGATACTCTTCACCATGCCTATACGTCGTACTCGACAAGAAGCAAATAGAAAATATGATTCAATTCCTAATCCCTCAAGCTAGGGTTAGACCCGACACTTACTTCGATGCCTTGAACACAACTCAAGTCTCAATTATAGCTTTACACCTTGATTCCACTGCCAATTCGCTCGTATCTAATCACAAATTACTAAATTACATCAATAAATGCTAAATGAAACAACTCCAATGCATGAAAATAAGTTTTACCCAAAAAGTCAAAAATTACCCCCGGGCCCACGTGGTCAAAGCCCGAGGTTCGAACCAAAACCCGATTACCCATTCCCCCTTGAACTCAAATATATAATTTATTTTGAAATCGAACCTCAAATCGAGGTCCAAATCCCTAATTTTTGAAAAATCTAGGTTCTACCCAAAACACCCAGTTTCCCCCATGAAAATCTTTGATTTTAAGTTAAAATCATGTTAAAAGATGATAAGAATTGAATAAAGTTGGTTAAAAATGACTTACAATTGATTTGGAGAAGAAAGGATTCTTGGAAAATTGCCTAAGTGTGTTTGGGTTTGAGAAAACATGAAAAATAAGGTTCAAAATCGGTTAAGTGTAAAAATTGCAGGTCTCTGATATGGGAAATGCGAACAGGGGTTCCAATTGCGAACCCCGACTTCTCAGATGTGGGAATTGCGAAACAGGGTTCGCAAATAATTTCCCAGCTTTCGCATTTGTGAAGCAGTAGCCGCAATTGCGACTTCGCATTTGCGGGTGAAATATCACATTTGTGATGACAGAGGATTTAGGCGGGCATCACTTTTGCGATGGAATCTTCGCATTTGCGAAGAAGGCTCCCCAAGCGTTGTCTCGCATTTGTGATGCATGGCTCACATTTGCGAGACTGGCTGCATCTCAGAACACACCAGCTATATTTCAAAGTCCAAAAATGCACTCGAGCCATCGGGGCTCCAAACCAAATATACACACAACCTCGAAAATATCCTATGGACTTATTCGTGTGATCAAATTGCCAAAATAACATCATAAACATCGAATTAAACCTCAAAATCCATAAATTCTTTCAAACTTTCCAAAACATCAAAATTTTCAATTTAGGTCCGAATCACCTCAAACGGCGTCCGTTTTTCACCAAATTTCACAGATACATCTTAAATCATATATAAGACCTGTACCGGGTGCCGGAACCAAAATATGGGCCCGATACTAACATTTTCTAATCAAATTTCATTAAATAGTTTCAGAAAAGAATTTCTTTCAAAAATTCGTTTCTCGGGCTTGGGACCTCGGAATTCGATTTCGGGCATACGCCCAAGTCCCATATTTTCTTACGAACCCTTCGGCACCGTCAAATTACGGGTCCGGATCCATTTTTTCAAAATATTGACCGAAGTCAAATTTATTCATTTTAATATCAAAACTTAGCATTTTTTACAGAATTTCATATTTAAGCTTTTCGGCTACGCGTTCGGACTGCGCACGCAAATTGAGGTGACTCTAAATGAGCTTTTCAATTTTCAAGGCCTCGGAGTCATAGAATTTAATTTAAACACAGTGATGACCGTTTGGTTCATCACATGTACGCAGACCTTACCCCTACCCAGAGGGGGTAAAGAGGCTATTTCTGGGAGACCCTCATCTCTGAGACAATAGATCTGTGACAATAAAACCCGAAAATATAATATTAGCAACGGAAGAGACAATAAATAGATGGAAAAGCAGTACCACATATATTATACAAAAGTGTGAAACACAACATAAATCGACTGCCCGACTACCCCTTAACCTACAACCCTAATGCTCGATTACCCCTTAACCTACAACCCTAATGCTCGACCTCCACACCTACCTATATAGAGCCATGTCCTCGAAAATTTGGAGCCGCATCATGTCCTGTCTGATCACCTCGACCCAATACTTCTTAGGCCTCCCTTTACCTCTTCTCGTACCTGCCAAAGCCAACCGCTCACACCTCCTAACCGGGGCATCTAGGCATCTCCTCTGCACGTGTCTGAACCATCTAAACCGTGATCGGAGCCACGCCCACCTCCGAATATCTTTATTCCTAATTTAATCCAGCCTAGTGTGCCCACACATCCACCTCAACATCCTCATTTCTGCAACTTTCATCTTCTAGATATGTGACTTCTTGACTGGTCAACACTCAGCCCCATACAACATGGTCGATCTAACCACCGCTTTATAGAACTTACCTTTGAGTTTTGGTAGCACATTCTTGTCACACAAGACTCCGGATGCTAACCTCCATTTCATCCACCCCACCCCAATATGGTGTGTAACATCCCCGTCTATCTCCCATCTCCCTTGATAATTGACCCTAAGTACTTAAAACTTTCTCTCTTGAGGATGACCTGTGAGTCAAGCCTGACTTCCACATCCACTTCCCCCATCACTTTGCTAAACTTACATTCCACATATTCCGTCTTAGTCCTACTCAACTTGAAATCTTTAGATTCTAGGGCTTGCCTCCATACCTCTTGTCACGCCCCAATTTGAGGGACATGACCGGCGCCCAACCGGGAAGCCCCAGTCAAGCGGACCTGGGTGCCTTTCCTACCCCACGCGTTACTCCATGTTTTCCTTACTCATTATTTGCAAGAACTAGCCATATAATTAACTTAAACACCTTTTACAAAATATACATACATAGTAGTTAACAAAGTTATTAATTCGTTGCCCAACAAAAGAAATGGGGATATACATAAGCTTTTACCCACATCCACTGTCTACGGAGCCTCTAAAAGTACAACATGATGATACACTATTTGCCGGTAACAAGGCTCCGGCTAGACCTTACACAACAGCAAAAATAAAACCACGAAAACAAGCAGCCTAAGCCACGCAGGGCCCCGAGGGGAATGGGGCTCACCAAAAAGCTGATGGAAGGCGGAGGGAGAGCTACGAACGGTGGGCTGGAGTACCTGCTACCGATCCACCTACAATCATAACATGAATGTAGCATCCCCGGCAAAAGGGACGTCAATACATTTGAATTGTACTGGTATGTATGAACAAACTTTGCTCCAAGTAAACTCGAACCATAAACAAGGAAGCAGTAGTAATAGAACGACAATCAAATCCAAAAGAAGAGAACAATTAAGCCAAACAAGTATACAACCTCTCCTCCATAAATAAGTATGTAGTTGTAACAGAAATAACAATCAAATCCACAATGAGAGAACAATCAAATCAACAAATTTACAATCTCTCATGTTTCCCTTTCCACATTTCCACATCAATAGTTTCACAATTGGTTCAAAATTTCATTTCAATGTCAATTTCGATCGCTTTCCAACCTTATTACCTCGGCCACCCTTATCACCATAACCCACACCTTATTACTTCGTGTTGCGGTGCGCAACCCGATCCCACCGAGCAAATCACAATTCACAAGCAACACCACAACCAACAAGTCACAAGCCTAACAACAACAATTTTCAAGAAATAACAAAAATAATTCTCAAGAAATAACAACAATAATTCTCAAGGAGTGGCAACAATAATTTACACGAACTCCTAAGGCCATCAATACCATTTCCTTCCATCACTTGTATCACAATTCTTACCACATAGCACACTCACAATCACAACCTGGTTTATTTTCAATTACTTGCATCAATATAGTGAAGGCAAAACCACAATCACCCAACCATACCAACCACAAGAATTTCATACCAATTCACGTAGAAATCACATACCAAGCACTCGAATACCCAAACAAGGTGATTTTACCAAGTTCAAAGTTAGCCATACATACCTGGAGCCGAATTCCTTTTTAATTCTTACTTCAAATTCACCGAAATCTAGCAACGTCAATATAGTGCACAAATTAATACACATAGCTTAGAATTCAAGGTTCACAATCACTACCCGAATATATTTAGGCCATTAACCCTTTCTTTGCACAAGTCTTTGCTCCCACCCCATTACTCTCACTAGGTTTTAGGTTATAGAAAGACATGCATGAATGAGTTCGACTCTTATTTTCAAAAACCTACGCATGAGACTCCCCCCCCCCAATTTAAAATAGAATTTCAAGGGAACAAGTTAGGGATTTTACCTATAGAGAAAGGGAGATGAAGATAAGCTTGAATTTCCCCAGCCCGGATAGCTTTGAAGAAAAAGATTTTGGAGAAGATGAGCTTCTCTCTCAAGACCCTCTCTTCCTCTCTCTTAATTTGATCAGAATGTTGTTAAAAAAGAGGGGGTGTTTTATTTAAAAAAAGGGTCGGGTTTTAAAATTGGAAAAATAGAAGCCCGGCAAGATCTGCGGTCGCATTCTGCGATCGCAGAACTGAAATGCGGTCCGCATAGTGGACCGCAGAAATGCCCTCAAAACTCCGAAGGTCTGTTCCGGTATGCGGCAGGTATACGGTCCGCATATCGATTATGCGGTCGCATAATGGACCGCCTTTTCAACATTAATTTTGACCAATCTACTGTTTCACTATGCGGCAGGAATGCGGTCCGCATAGCTAATCTGCAACCGCATTCTGGACCGCATAAATGACAATCCCTGGAACTTGTGATGTACAGGGCCGACACCACAAGTTACTAAGTTCTGAGTTCAAAAATTTTACGGGGTCTCACACCTCTACTCTCCCATTAACGCCACCTCGCATCTCATCAATCAAAACTATATCATCAGCGAACAACATACACCACGACACCTCTCCTTGGATATGGTGTGTCAGTGCATCCATCTCCAGGGCAAATAAGAATGGGCTAAGCGCAAATCCTTGAAGTAATCCCATAACCACCGAAAAAGGCTCTGAATCACCTCCCACAGTCCTAACTCGAGTCATAGCTCCATCATACATATCCTTTATCACCCTAATGTAAGCTACCGGCACACCTTTCACCTCCAGACATCTCCAAAGGACATCCGTGGGACCTTGTGATACGCTTTCTCTAGGTCAATAAACATCATATGCAAATCCCTCTTCTTATCCCTGTATTGTTCCACCAACCTCCTAATAAGGTGGATAGCTTCTGTAGTAGAATGACCAGGCATGAACCCGCACTGGTTTTCCAATGTAGACACCTCCCTCCTTATCCTCCCTTCCACCACCCTCTCCCAAACTTTCATGGTATGACTTAGTAGCTTGATACCTCTATAGTTGTTACAATTTTGTATATCACCTTTGTTTTTGTACACCGCAACCATTGAACTCCACCGCCACTCATCAGGCATCCTCTTCGTCCTGAAGATAACATTAAACAACCCAGTCAACCACTCCAAGCTTGCTCTACCCGTATATCTCCAAAACTCTACTGGAATCTCGTTTGGTCCGGTCGCTTTGCCCCAACTCATCTTATCTATCGCAACCATGACCTCCTCAACCTTAGTGCGCCTAAAATACCTAAAGTCGCGGTGGCTTTCGGAGTGACCCAATTGCCCTAATACGATGTTTCCATCCCCCTCTTCATTCAGAAGTTTATGAAAGTACGACTTTTATCTTTGCCTAATCTGGGCCTCTTCCATCAATACTCGACCGTCCTCGTCTTTGATTCACCTCACTTGATCCAAGTCGCAAGCCTTCTTTTCTCTTGCTTTGGCCAATTGGAATAACTTCATGTACCCACCTTTACCCCCAAGCTCCTCATACAGCCGACCAAATGCAGCAGTCTTAGCCTCTGTGACGGCTAATTTTGCCTCCTTCCTAGCCTCCTTATATCTTTCTCTGTTCACTATCCTCTTATCCTCGTCGGTGCTCTCTACTAACGTGCTTTATTGGCTTCCAGTTTACTTTTGACCACGTCATTCTACCACCAATCAGGTCAGTTCCTGCCAGAGTAACCTTTCAAAACTCCCAACACCTCTATCGTTGCCTCCCTTATACAGTCCGCCATTTCTATCCACGTAATGCTAGCATACCCACCACTCTTCTAGGTGCAAACCTCTTCTTCCTCTTCATTAAGATACCCACATCCATCATCGGGAGCCTATGTTGAGTTGTGAGGTTCTCACTCGGGATCACCTTGCAATCCTCGTACAACCCCCTATCACACCTCCTGAATAGGAGATAGTCAATCCGAGTCTGAGCCACCATACTCTAAAAAGTAACCAAATGTTCTTTCCTCTTCGAAACATAGAGTTCACGATTACCAACTCAAAAGTGCTAGCAAAATCTAACAGTGAGGTACCACCCCCGTTCCTATCACCAAAGCCGAAGCCACCGTGCACCTCATCATAGCCACCAACAGACGACCCAATATTACCATTGAAATCCCCTCCTGTGAATAACTTCTTCGTAGGTGGAATACCCCGCACCACCTCATCCAGCGCCTCCCAAAAGTGCATTTTAATGTCCTCATCCAAGCCCGTTTAGTGCTAATGACATTCAAAGTGCTCCATCCAACTACTACCTTAATCGCCATCATTCTATCATTCACCCACCTAACCTCTACCACCGACTCTCTGAGCTCCCTATCCACCAAAATTCCCACTTTGTTCTTGCCTTTCACGACCCCGAAGAACCACAATTTATGCTTGTCTACATTCCTCGCCTTCGATCCTACACTCCTAGTCTCCTACATACACGCTATATTGACCCTCCTCTTTTGGAGAATCTTCGCCAACTCTATAGACTTACCCATCAACGTCCCTATATTCCACGATCCAATTCTCAACCTACAGGCGACCTTGTTCCCTTTACCCCCTTTGGGCCCCGTCCTACCCCCTGACCCTTGCACTCCTCCCTCCCCACCACCCGACCTCCTCGAGGACATGACCTTACTCTATCATTACAAATAGTCTTTATACCTACGATGGCCTAAAGTTAAAAAAGAAAAAACATCACACATACTAGACTGACTAGGCTAGTACGAAATACTACAACAACAAAGTAACTAACACATGGCACAGAGTAATAGGAGGCGGGAGGTACTAATTCCCGCGAATAGAACCTGGAACTTTCGACTTGATATACTCCCGATGTTGCGGAACCCGGCGTATAGATGCTGCTCTACTGCTTGTGTGCATGTACCTCCGTATCACCGCCAAACAATCACCAAGTGATACCTGCAAAACACACTAAAGCCCACAGAACTAAGAGAATAGGGCATTCTGACGGCAAAGAGTTCCGACGGCGAATATGGGTCTTCCCTAATTCCATTTCAAAAAAAGGTTTTTTGAAGAAAGATATGGTGACTATTAATTCAAAATCCACAAAACAAACTTTTCAAGTATAACTAGGTGGGTTGAATTACTATTATTTTCTTTCATAATTAATTGACAGTTCGAAAATGTATACTTTTTTCTTTCAAGAAAGGAACGAAGAGAAAAACTTAGAAAGCTGAAATTTTTGAAGGAAACCCAATTCAGATTGCTAGTAAACAAACTGATTTGAGCAAAAGATTGATGAAAAAGTGTCAAGATTTGAGCTAAAAGTTGGATGAAAAAGTGTCAAGATTTGGGTAAAATCCCAATTCAAAGCAAGAAAAAATTTGAGCCCTTAATTTGGCTTCAAGCTTTTTACTATACTCGCGGGGTGGTGGGCCAAATGTAATTGGGTCAAGTAACCAATTTCGCATTCTACGCTCCTTGGCCTTCAGAAGAGGTATGTAATTATTTTCTATCGCATAATAGATTTCAAAATATAAGTACCTTATTCCTCGTCCTTTGGCTCCTCCAAAGGCTCGAATGACTCAATTCGCATTTCATCATCCAAACACAATATCGAAAAATGCACGGAATGAGGACCAATATGCCATAACTCTAGAATTGTATTAGTCTTTACATACTCATATGTACATACACTGAAGTCTTAAATTTAACATTATCTACTCCTATATGACTCTAGAGTGCTTCCCTCAACATGGACATCATCAATAAAAGTCTGGTCTAATGATTGGTATTCTCGTTTTAGCTCCTTAATTTGATCTAGAAATTTTTTTCCAGCTTCACACAACTTATCCTTAAATTGTTGGGTGTTACATGCATCAACTTTTGCTCTCAAATCCGTATCCAATTTGTGCAAAACCCAGCCAAACTTGTCAATTTCTTGTGCAAGATCAATTCTCTCCTTTGACCAATCATTCACAATTTTGTTATGCGAGAACGTCGTTCTACATATTTCCTTAATCGTGAATATTCGTCCCAATACCAGCACTTACTCCCATATTCAAATTCAGACCTCTTAGAGTTCAGGTCATGACAAGCCTAAAACAACGTGCCATAAAAGTCTTCCGTCAACCAAGCGTCTTCATCAATAACCTTACCTCCGGATATTTCATATCCAGATGTCATGTTGAGAGAACTATGAACACACTAAGAGAAAATGCAATTGTTATAAAAATAAAAATATTTACAAAAAAAACCTATAAAGATAAAAGTAAAAGTCTAATCTAGAAAAATAACTAAATAGGAAAATTAAAAACTTGAACAAAAATCAATTAAGAGCTTAACTTAGATAAACAATCAATAACTTAGTCCCCGGCAACGACGTCAAAAACTTATTGGTTCCCTAAGTACACGCAAGTATACGTGGCCGTCAAGTAATAAAGTGAGTCGAAAGTCGGATGTCGAACCCACATAGGCTTAGATTAACCGTTAACTAAGCAAACTAAAATCAATTTAATGTCCAAGATAATCAAAAGTTTGATTTTTCTATTACAACTACTATTGCAAAATTTAAACACGTAACCAAGGGAGATATATATTCCAGGGTTGTGGTCGGTTTATTAATGACATTGAGTTCATAAATACACCTGTTAATCCGAATTATATATGATTGCTAGTTGACCGGATCGTTTGTATAAATAGCATGTTCCCACAATACTACACGTCTATCCATAATATATCAACCCTATATTCATATGGTCTTGAATCTATCATGAACGAATATAATAAGATATTCAACTAAGCAAGATTGTTAGATATATTCCTATCCTAACCGCGAAATCTTTTCCCGAGCCACGGGTTCAGAAACAAACTTTCTCTAATTATACTCTAATCTAAACACGCTTTTCCAAGCATAACATATATAGTAAATAGAACTCAACTATTGGCCAAATAATTAAGTAATTATGCATAGAATTAGAGAACCAACCAAAGATGATAACTGAATTAACGGTAATATAATTAATAAATTTCAATATTCATGACAACCACAACCCTAGAACGCGAAGTTTAGCTCCACATAGACATGGTAGCAAAACAATAATTCATCCAAAGAAACGCAAATATTACTAAGTTCGATGGAAGAAAGATGGAATCTGGTGAATTCCGACCTCCACTGCAGCTCCGTGCTCTCCCTCCTTCACAAGTCACGTTATTTTTTTTCTTAATCAAAAGTGAGTTTAAAGATTATTTATATGGGATAGAGTTAGCATGGTGCGAAGTAATACAAGCCTACTTCGAAACAACCTTTTCAGGTTAGCTCGTTCACTCTCTCGTGCGCACGCGAGAGAGAACGAGCAAAGTTTTTCTCTTTTTTCTTTCTCTTCTAGGTTTCTCGTACACTTCCATGCCTTTTTGCGATACTTCGCTATTTTTTTCCCAAGCTTATCCTTAATAGCTCGTTCACTCTCTCGTGTGCACGCGAGAGTGAACGAGCAAAATCCTTCTTTTGTTTTTTGGTCACGAATCAACTTCTTTTGCTCACATTTCGTCCAAATTGCTCCTACACATAAGAATGCATGTACTAGCATAATTCACTACATAAACTCATGTAATTTACCGTAACCACACAAGTTATGAGATAAAAATACACCAAAAAATATGCATTTTTAGCCGTTTTATCAATATGTGAATATTACGAGGCCGTTTGGACATAAGAAAATTTTTCCTTTTTTAAAAAAATAATTAACTTTTTTTCCAAAATCATCTTTTTGTTATAAAATTTCTAATTTTCAGTTGAAGATGCATTTTGAAAATTATCGAAATTTTGAAAAACTCAATCTGTTTTTCAATTTTTTTTTCTCAAATCACTCGCAAAACTTCAAAAATAACCCAAAATTATATTCATATCCAAATACAACTCTAAATTTCAAATACCATTATCACCCTTTTTGGATTTTACAATTCTTATATCCAAACGCCCACTAAGTCCTATATACATAACGAAATCAATCTTTCGAATCTATTGTATCTAAATTGGTAGACCTAATTGTGACAAAGATTCCATATACATAATTAAAACACAATTACCTTTTGGCTGTCTATCACGGTCGTCAAACTTAGTTTTCACGTTTTGACCACTTGACCAATAAATTGAAATTCACAGCTAAGCAAAATATTATCAATAGGCTGCAATTTTTAAAATTCTCAGCTAGCAAAAATCCAAACTTGTGAACTACTTCTTTCTTCTTCGTCCTCTTTATTTTCAGTTAGTTATTAGTTATCCATTGTTTCGTGTCGTGTAGTATTTTGTAGGAAGAACCAAAAGAAATCATGTGAGCTTATTTATTTCTTTCCCATTTTACCCTCATCTTCTTTGCATTAACCCCCCAAAATTGTCCACTCTTTTTTCAAAAACCAAACCCTTTTTCTTTTTTTTTCCTGCTTTCTTGTAGTGCAAGTGCCACTTATTTGGCATAAAGTTTCAATCTTTTTTTTGTCTTTTCATTTCCAAGAATTTCTGACACCCCAGTTTCTTGAGCTTCTGTTTTTCTCTTTGTCTTTTTACATTTATATATTGTGTCTATGTATTAATTTTCTGAGTTACTGAAAGAGCAATAAGCTCAAAGATGAGTACATCAACCAGCATTTTTGTGATAAGATGGATTAATTTTCTTACTATGGTATGAACCCCATTTCATATTTTCTCTTTCTTTTCAGCTCCACCTGATTTTTCCTGTTCTGCTACTTCTTATCTATTTATTTTCTCTATGTGTAAATTGGGTTAATTTTCTCACAATGGTTTGAGTTGAGCTTAAATGGAGATGTGATGATTCGTATAGCCGACCCCAATTTGTTTGGGACTGAGGTGTAGGAGTAGAAGTAGTACTTGTTGTTGTTGTTATGTGTAACTTGGGTTTTTTTTTTTCCTTTTTCCATTCATTGACAAGAAAGGATGAACCCCTAAAATGGTTTTGGGTTTGTTTTTCTTCTTATGGTTGGCAACTTTACTTAGATGCTTCTCAGTTTATTGTTTCAATTTATGCTAAATGCTGTTACTTTTGGTTCAATGTGGTTGTATTAGCTTTTTGTTGTTAAGTTGAGCTTGGTTTATTTGCTGTATCAGAAGAAAACCCCCATCTTTTACCCCCTTCTAGGCTAGTTTTGCAATTCTGAGGTAGAATTTCTGTTGTTGGCTTTTCTTTCTTTCTTTTTTTTTGTAATTGAGGTTGTTCTAGTTCTTACTTCAGAGCAG
>MU681971.1:20843-58319 GCA_026770625.1 Nicotiana glauca | reverse complement strand
TTTTTTTATATTTATATTTTCATTTTTTATTTTAGTTAATTAATTATAAGATATCTATATTTATTAATGTAATTAAAGTAACCAATTAAAATATAAATATAAATAAATATATATATGGTAATTTTTTATTTTTTTATTATTATTTTTTTTTAGATATATTTAAATTCAAAAAGAATAACCAATAACTAATTTAATAACTAACTATGCCATGTGGCTTTTTCTGAAGCTGCCACTTGGCTTAAGGAGAGGGCTTTTTCCTCTCCTTTTAATAATATATAGAAGATTTTTTTTCATTTTTTTATCATATTTAATTATAACATATCTGTATTTATTAATCCAAATAATGTAACCAATTAATATATATATATATATATATATTAGTTTTTTATTTTTTATTATTTTTATTTTTATAGTTATATAAATTTAAATGTAATAGATAATAACTAATTAATAACTAAAAAACTAATTAGTAACTAATTATGCCATGTGACATTTTTTTATGATGCCACTTGACTTAAGGAGAGGGTTTTATCCTCTCCTTTTAATACTGTATAGATTTTATTTTTCTTTTTTTGTTTTGTTTTTTTATTTTAAAATAATTTTAACACTCCAAACTTAAAACTACTCCCACCCAATTAGAATGGGCAGTTATTTTTTATATATTTATATTTTTTATTATACATACATACATATATATATATATATATATATATATGGTAGCTTTTTATTTTTTATTATTTTCATTTTTATAGTTATATAAATTTAAATGTAATAGATAATAACTAATTAATAACTAATAAACTAATTAGTAACTAATTATGCCATGTGGCATTTTTTTATGATGCCACTTGTCTTAAGGAGAGGGCTTTATCCTCTCCTTTTAATATTATATAGATATAGATATAAATATAGATAGTTTCGATTGAGTAGTTATTTTTTTATTTATACTTTCCTATTTTTAATATATCTAACTATATGATATCTACATTTATAATTCAAATAAAGTAACCAATTAATTAGAAAATTTAAGAAGGTTTTTTTGTTAAAAAAGTAGTTTATTTTATCTTAATAATTCTTTTAATTATTAATATTTTCGTTTTTTTTATTGTAGCAAATTTATTTTTTTAATTTTTTTTATTTTAAGATAACTTAAAACTCCAAAGTGAAACTACTCCCCAATTTGAATGAGTAGTTTTATTTTTTATTTTTATTTTTTAATATAGCTAATTATAATATAATTATATTTATTAATTCAAATAGAGTAACCAATTAATTCAAAAATTAAGAAGCTTTTTTAGTTAAAAAGTTAGTTTATTTTGTCTTAATATTGCCACTTGGCTTTTTGTGGTTATGCCACTTGTCTTAATAGTGTGCTTTTGCATATCCTTTTATTATATATAGATTTAAAAATTTCAACTTGAAACTACTCCCACCCAATTTGAATGGGTAGTTATTTTTTTCTACATTTATATTTTGATTATGATAGTTTTTAATTCTATTTTATTATTTTTCATTTTTTTATGTATATTTAAATTAAAAAATAATAACCAAGAACTAATTATGCCATGTGATATTTTTTTAGGTTGCCACTTGGCTTAAGGAGAGGGCTTTTTCCTCTCCTTTTAATAATATATAGATTTTATTATTTTTCATTTTTTATGTATATTTAAATTAAAAAATAATAACCAATAACTAATTATCCCATGTGGCATTTTTTTAGGTTGCCACTTGGCTTAAGGAGAGGGCTTTTTCCTCTCCTTTTAATAATATATAGATATTTTGATTATGGTAGTTTTTAATTCTATTTTATTATTTTTTGTTTTTTATGTATATTTAAATTAAAAAATAATAACCAATAACTAATTATGCCATGTGGCATTTTTTTAGGTTGCCACTTGGCTTAAGGAGAGGGCTTAAGATTTTCGATTATGGTAGTTTTTAATTCTATTTTATTATTTTTTTATTTTTTATGTATATTTAAATTAAAAAATAATAACCAATAACTAATTATAAACTAAATAACTAATTATGTCATGTAGCATTTTTTTAGGTTGCCACTTGTCTTAAGGAGAGGGCTTTTTCCTCTCCTTTTAATAATATATAGATATTTTTTTTCTTCTAAAAGCTTGGCCAATTACATTCTAAAAGCAGTTTTTCTCCTTTGGGAAGAAGCAGAAAATTCTAGCTTCTTCCAAGAAGCAGAAGGAGAAGTAGAAAATTAATTTATTCAAGACAAAATTATCCTCACAATAAATTTATATTTTTCAAATTATCCCGTAACGACCCGACTGGTCGTTTTGCCTTTTAGAACCATGTTCCCTTAAATAAGCTTTCTGCGCTTGCTTTAGCTAATTCATAACTTGCGGGGACGGTTGGTTCGGGAGTTGGAAGAGTTTTGAGTAAAAAATATGTCCAATTATTTCTTTAAGATTCTCTTAAAAGACCAAGTTTGACTTCGGTCAATTTTTTGGGAAAATAAACCGGGATTCGGGATTTGACGGTCCGGAAGGGTCTAAGGAAAAATATGGGACCTGGGCGTATGCCCGGAATCGAATTCTGAGTTCCTTAGCCCGAGTAATGAATTTTTATTAAAAATTGTTAAATTGAAGTTTTAAATAATTAAAGAAACTAAGAACTCATTGATTTCCTAGGTACCAGACTCGAATTTTGGTTCCGAAGCTTGGTACAGGTCCGAAATATCAGTTAAGACTTGCCCGTAAAATTTGGTGTCAATCCGAGTAGTTTAAGGGCGTTTTGATCCGTTAGAAGAGAATTAAGAACTTGAATTTCAATAGTTTGATTCATTTGGGTTTAGGGGGTGCTTCCAAGATTTTGCGTTGTTTTGAGTGTTTCGAGGGTTCGACTAGGTCCGCCTCGTGATTTTGGATTCATCGGTATGTTCGGGCGGGGCCCGGGAGCCCCGAGCGTCAAGCGGACGAGGCTCGAGTGAAGTAGGAAAATTGCTAAGGGGCTGAAGTTGCCGCTTCTGTCATAACTGCATCTGCGGTTCTTGGGCCGCAGGTGCGGTTAGAACTCCGCAGAAGTGGCCAGGGACAATCCAAGCCAAGACCGCATAATCCCCAGCCGCAGATGCGGCTCCACAAAAGCGGATCCCCAGCTGCAGATGCGGCTCCACAGAAGCGGCTCCCCATCCGCAGATGTGGACCTCAGACCGCAGAAGCGGATCCTCAGCCGCAGATGTGGCTCCGCAGAAGCGGCTCCCCAGTAGCAGATGCAGACCTCAGACCGCAGAAGCGGTCCAGCCATTTTTTCCCAGTTCCGAATATGCGGTCCTCCTTTCGTAGGTGCGGGACCGCACCAGACCGCAGAAGCGAAAATCGTTGGGCAGCGAGTTTATTTAATTCGAGCTCAAAGGCCATTTATTTCATTTCTACTCCACACTTAGGCTATCTGGGGGCTTCAAAGAGAGGATTTCAACATAGCACTTCAAGGTAAGTTAATTCCACTCATTATTAGTTTAAATACATGTATATTAACTTGATTAAACACTAAAAATTAGGTAAAATCAAAGGGGTTAGAGCTAGACTTAGGGTTTAAGTAAAATCAAGATTTAACCACGAAATTTATTATGAAATGTGTCACACCTCCTTTTTCGCTACTACACCCCGCGAAGGGTATAATAAAAGGAGTTTTTCCAATTAAATAACAATCGAAACGGGATTCGTTTATTAAGAGATTCAGAGTCGCCATTTGAGAGATTAATGGTGTCCCAAGTCACCGGTTTGAATCCCGAATAGAGGAAAAGTTTGACTCTGTATTACAGTCACGAACCAAAAATCCGGGTAAGGAATTCTGTTAACCCGGGAGAAGGGGTTAGGCACTCCCGAGTTCCGTGGTTCTAGCACGGTCGCTCAACTGCTATATTTGACTTAATTATCTGATTTTAATACAGTTTGAACCTATGCGCAATTTTAAATTATTTACCACTTTTAATTAATTTTTAAAGAATGTTGAACGTCGTTTAAAACATGTCTTTGGATCGCGTCACATGAAATGCACTCGCAATCCGGAACACATCTTATTCAACGTTTTGAGATTTGGATTTGGGTCACATGAAATGCACACCCGAGTTTAGGAAGGTAAAATTTAAATAACGCGCCTAGAGCAACTAATGCGTTGTTAACTTTGCGGGAGGCCATAAAATTTCGCTAAATGGCACGCCTCGAATTCTAAATATTTATAACTTAACTAAAGCAGACTACGAGGTTTATAAGTTACTCTTTCTAAATTTCGTATTATCATACGGCCATGAATTTAAGGAGTAAAGATTGTGAAAAGAGTTTAAGGTTGCTACTTAAAAATTATTTACAAGACCAACTTGTGAAAAACTAACTTCTGAAAACTATTTACAACTACCATGAGAAAATAATTAATATCGGTCCCAGCATAAAGAGAACATATGAAATCTTGATGATCGGATAATATCACAACTTTCTTCAAGGACAACAATAATGTAAATGTAGCGAGGGTGAACATTAAATTGCTGACAATACATATTATAATTTAAATAAATACTCTTATTTTCAAATCTTTAAAGGTTCAATAGCAAAAAAAATAAAAAATAAAATAAATCAAAACAACTAATATTCATCTTGTATATCACTAAATCGAAGCAAATAAAGTAAACCAATCCAAACAACAGAACGCAATTATAGAGGAACTATATAAAATATTTCCGAAAAGAAATTAACCAAAAGCATATGTCGATGAAAAATAGACTTTTTGTTATTGGATTCTAACCTTTTTGCTACATACAAAAAAGCTAACACCAAAGAAATAATAATGCTCAAACGAAGTATTAACTGGAACCCCGGACCAGCAACGCAACCTTGAACGGAAAAATGGAACTCGAATTGTCTGAAAATCGTAAGACGTGCCAACAACGGATGCCACGGAAGCTATTTCACTTGTGCTTGAAGAGAAAGTTGCGTTGTTTTTCCTTTTGGTTTCACTTTTTATTTTTTCCGTTTCTTTTCTTTTCTTTGTTTTGATGGAATTTTGTCTTTCTCTTCTGGTGTGGAGCTGATTTTGGTGAGAATATGAGAGCACCTTGGCCTCTCTTGAAAGAGAAGATGGCAGTGTGGTCCAGAAAATAGGTGTGACCGCTGATTTTTGTGTAGTCTTAAGGTTTCTATAATTGGGTATTTTATATGAAGGTGGGAAGGATGATGACCATTGGATTAGAAGGAAATAGATGGCTATGATTAAATTTTGAACTTAAGTGGGTTAATGGGTTTGGAAGAATGAGCTCAGAGTAATTGGGTTGGACCATGTTTTTTTGGGTTTGAACATAGGCTAAAAAGACAAAAAATACAATGTATCTACAAAAATATAAAAATCACTCTAAATTAAAATAAACTAATATAAAACTAAATATTACGAGTGAAACAATATTTTTTTTTATTTTATATTTTCAAATGTTATAGTATTATAGAAATAAATATACTAATTGACTTTAACCTAAAGATTAAAAATATCCTTTTTTGTAATTTTTATTTTTTCTGATAAAAATTAAGTAAAAGAGTCAAAACTATTTAAAATAGTAATATTAGGCCTAAATTAAATATTTACGTGCTAAAACATAAAAAATATTGGAGAGGCTCAAAAATTACATGTCCACAAAATGAACTAGAATTCATATATTATTGATCCTTAGGTTATAAAAAATAACTTTCTTCGAAAAATCTCGGAATCCGGGCATGTGGGCCCAGGGTAAGAATTTAAGAAGCTTGTCATAAAGGTAAGGAAATCGCTTAAATAGTTAAATTCGATCTTATAGGCCTATATTGACTAGTTCTTACTTCATTTAACTAATTTGTGATCGTTCGACTCCAAATTGAGGGCTTGGGCTTGTTCTTGATATTGGAAGTGCGCTTCGGAGCAAGGTGAGTGTCCTTTCTAACCTTGTAAGAGGAAATTGTCCCCATAAGAATAATAATTGAGTAATTGTTGCTAAATGCGGGGGCTACGCACGCGCTAGGTGACGAGAGTCCGTGCGTAGCTACTACTAT
The DNA here is from genome assembly GCA_026770625.1 of Nicotiana glauca. Classification (NCBI taxonomy): domain Eukaryota; kingdom Viridiplantae; phylum Streptophyta; class Magnoliopsida; order Solanales; family Solanaceae; genus Nicotiana; species Nicotiana glauca. The sequence goes on along the minus strand of MU681971.1, from coordinate 52,287 downwards.
GCCAATCGTCCGGGTAATTTAGGACCCACACCATGCTTTATTTATAGAATTCTCTATATTATCTTGTTAATACGATCACCTAGGATATGCTAGAGACTTGAAATGGGATACGAACGAACTTGTATACTTGTTGAAATCTTGTATGGCATTATTGACTATTGATGTGCCTTCGTATGCATACTTGATATTGCTTGTTATTTATGGATCAGGTCAATAGCCTCAGTATGAATAGATGCATCTATAGGCGCGCCATCGACCCTCGGCAAGTGCACAGTTTATTTCTGTTGGATCGGGCCGTCACCTCGGCATATTTGCGCATGCTTATATTGCTTGCCTGGGAGTTTTAAATGTTGATATTGCCTTTCATGGCCGATATAAATTGATAAATATAACGAATGTAAATGGTTAAGTGGAAATATAGTGGAGAATAAGACTTATATGCCTTGTTATAAACTGCTGCTTATTAGTGATTCTTCATGGTTAGTATAATACTTTGATATATTGTTCGACCCTAGTGAGTATCAAGTCGACCTCTCGTCTCTACTTCTTCGAGATTAGACGGGATACTTACTGGGTACATATTGTTTATGTAATCATACTACGCTTTTGTACTTAATTGTACAGGATCTGAGGCAGATGCATCTGGTTACCAGTCCGGTGCGCGCCCTTGAGCTTGTGGCAGAGACTTCCACGGTGAGCTGCTCCCTTCCTACGCCGCTCAACAGCTGGATGGAGTCTTCCTTTACTTTTGATGTCTTTTCCCTATTTCAGACAGTAGGATAGAGTTGTCTTTTGTATATTCTACTAGATGCCCATACTTGTGACACCGGGTTCTGGCACACACTTTGGTAGACATTTATTTTTGGGTTGTATAATTACGTTATTTACGGTATTTCGCTCTTCCGGCTTAATTTTAAATTAAGTATCTATTTCACCCATTTCTGATTAAAAGCAACATAAGAATTTAGTAATGTTTCCGCGTTGGCTTACCTGACAATGGTTTCAGGCGCCCTCATGACCTATTGTGGAAATGGGTTGTGACATATCCTTACTGATTTAAGTTTTTCCTTTTCATTTTTGTTTCTAGTTTTTACCATCATATTAAAATTAAAGATATCATATATATGAATCATATCATAACTTTTCAAAGATTTTATTGAATTTTCTTGTTTTTGATCTTTTCTTTGTGTAATGTCTCGTAAATTTTCAAATTATCTTCTTCTTTTTTCACACCAAAGCAATTATCTGCATCTTCTTTGGATTATTAGTTCTCTTCCTACAAATATTATTTATAATTTCTTCTATTATATGTTATTAGTTCCCGAATCTTTAAAATATTTATCAAATTTGATTTGTGAAAATGACCTACAAATAGGTAATAAATTTACAATTGCATTGCATAATCTATCTATATATTATTAAAAAAAGAAGAAAATGCATCCATATTTAGTCAAGTGACAGCGTCAAGGACACCTGGCATTTTAGGACAAAGTTAGCAAGATTAGGTAATAATTAATTTCTTTTTGAATCTAATCTTTTTTTAAAATATGTTATACATTATGTGTTGTTAATAACTACTTACTCCTTTTGAATTAGAATTTCAACATACTCAACTATTTCTTTTACAATTTTTTTATATTTTTAAAATTATTTTTATTTTACGCTCAATGCCATCTTTCAAGCTTGACACTCAAAATCATCTAGTTACAACTACCACGGCTATACATAATTTCATCCGACAACATTCTTTTACTGATAAAGAATTCAACTATTATGCTAATGAAGACATTACTGCAGAAATTGATGAAGGAGATCAACCTTATGATATTCCTTTAGAAATGCGAGGCAAGTCTTCTATTAATATTGAAGCGTTTTGTGATAGAAGTAGAGATGAAATTGTTGAGAAGTATTATCATGTGTGAGTGACTTTACTTATTATTTCATGATAGATTATCAATATATAATAATTTGCGGATAGACTTCTAATTAACACTGAATGATGTCATTTTAATGATTCAAATCATCATATAAAAATAAGTAATTATACTAGATAATATCATATACTTCAGTATAACTATATATGTAAAATTGATTTGAATCTTTAATATGTTTTTTTACTTTATGTTTTATATTTTAATTAAATAAAATAGAAAAATAATAAAAGTCTGTTACGATAAATTTTTACGTTTAAAAGAATTATACGACCTTGGTACTATCCTTTTTGGTAATTTGACACTCAAAAGCACCTTTTGAAATGATTGGCGAAGCACAAATTATTTACCAAATATTCAAAAAAAGTACTTAAATGAACTGGCCAAACACATACATTTTTTTTTCAAAGTACTTTCCAAAATAAGCAGATTTTGACAGCTTGGCCAAGCGGGCTTTAATAGGCTCTTAGAAACACATTTTGAAAAACTTGATCAAACATTAAATGTTGTTCAAAAATACATTCCAAATTGATTAGTCGAACACAAATTATACCAAAATTACTTTTTGAAAAAATAATTTTAATAAGATCACCTTTCAAAATAAATTTGATTTTAGAGGCACTTCCCAACATGCTACTAGTTTGGAATTATTTTAATACTTTCAACTAATTCAATCAGAAAATTAAATATTTTTTTTTCCAAATTTTGTCTTTTTGGTCAAAATACTTTTGGCCAGCTAACTATTCCTACTATAGTGGTTGTAGGGATGGCAATGGGGCGAGGCGGGTACGGGACGGATTTGGTAAAACCCACAAAAATTTTAACCCCCGCCTCACATAGTTATTTTTTCAGCTTTCAACCCGCCCCACTTAATTTTTTTTCTTTTTTCTATATTTTTTTTCTAAAACAAACTAGTTTGACATTTTATTATTTTATAAAATGGGGAGTTTAATAGTATCACATAACAATAAAACTGAGAGAATATTACTAATACGATATCTTCCAAAATAAATGGAAGATAATTAACTAATCCTTAAGAAATGGAAGATATTTAACTTAAAAGTTGTTAGTTGTACTATAACATTTAACTGATCCTTAAGTTGGTCGTATAAGAAGTTCTCGCAACAATTACAACTTTTAAGAACAACTTATTTGTGAAAGTTAAAAAAAGTAAAAGTAAGAAATGACTACCAGTGGGTATTTCAATGATCCATGATGTTATAGTCAAAATAGAGAAAAATAAAGCCAAATAATCTCAAATATGATTATTTCCTGAAGCCTTCTCTGAATAAGTATATGCACGTAATTGGAGAATAATATTTCCTTGAGAAATTACTTTGGGAAATGAAGATAGAGAAAACAAATTTCCATTGACCAGTTTATCAATGTGACCATAATATAAATAGCTCTATTTATATTACTGTTTCATCGAAACGAGACGGTAAATCCACGGTCAGAGTGACTCAGAAAGAGAAAGCATGGAAAACAAACATTTGAAGAGTTTATGCAAATGAGTTACTATCATTTCCTATTACTAATATGATATCTTGACTTATGTAATATCATTTTGGTGAAATTTATGCAAATTGGTTAATTATAAATTAAAATAGTATTCGTGCTAGTGAATAAGAATGTAAAATTATAGTTGAAATAATTGCTTTATTTCAAAAAAGATAAAATTCAAAATTGCCCTACATTGAACCCGCAACCCAACCCTTAAAAATTGTTTTAACCCTCCCGCACAATTACCAATTTGCCATCCCTAAGTGGTTGGAATATTAGAAGCTCCAAAATTTGTATGAAACGGTCGGGCTACAATAGTTGGAAAAATAATCATATTAGTTTACATAAACCTATTTGATTGGGCAACAAAAAATAAAGACTTTTGAAATACAGATTATTTGCTTGGTACTCTAGTGATTGAAATTGAATAAAAAGATTGAACTTTTCAACTCAAAGAAAGCTCAAGTTGGTTGCTTTATTATTTTAAAGTATCTAATACTTCCAGAGTGCCCACAGTTAAGAGCAATTCTGAGTTAGCAGTTATCACTCTTCTCCAATATGCCTCTCTCTGAGTTCTTGAAAATGGCTAGAGGCATCTGGCCAGCAGAAATCTCATGTACAACTCATCTCTCTTCTTTGTGAGTTACTGTTTCCATTTTTGCATTTTTGTTTATGCCCTTTTATGATTAATATTTAGCTAGTTGGTTGTTTGCTTGTTTTGAGATTCTTTCTTGGTATTTATGCAGTCCTGAGAGTGATTTGGTTGAGCTTGTATGGTAAAATGGTCAGATTATGATGCAAGGCCAGAAGGGAGCCTTGGAGCAATGGTAAATGTGTCTCTTTGGGATCTATAGGTTATGGGTTCGAGCCGTGAAATCAGCCATTGATGCTTGCATCAAAGTAGGCTGCCTACATCACACACCCTTGGGGTGCGGCCTTGCATGAACACGGGATACTTCGTGCACCGGGCGGCCCTTTATGATGCAAGGCCAGCCAGGTAATGCTAAGAAGAACCTTTTTCCTAATAAACTTCCATCAAAGATTGGGAAGTTTGGTGTGATGGACTCTATGTTGAATGATATGCCATTATCTGGTGAATTGGATTTGATTCAAGAGGATGAAGTTATTCAGCAGATGATAGTTTGCATGCAACAAGATTGTTGTTTGCCTGTAATATCTGGTTTGACGGCAAATGAACCATCCGGACAGAGTGAATTTGGTTTACTAAATCAGAGAGGTAGTTCCGATAAGATGATTAGGGAATCACACATTCATAATGCTGTGAATTTTGAGCAAACAAATTTAGCCTGTTATGTTCATTGGAACCTCAGAAAGGTCATCCTTCAATTCCTCCACTAGAACCAGGAGTTTCAGATATATTTAGCAGTAAAATTAGCAATTCTCCAATTTCAGTTTATGGGGATTCAAGTCAAAGTCAAGCTTCAGCAGATATCATGTTAGTGCTGCAGCAGTTGAAGACCATTTAAGTTCCAACGAGGAAAATGACCTCCATTATCCAACTAATGTGGTACCTTCCCAACTCGAGTCAAGAGCATCTGGAGCTAGCTTTTACAATAGATCATGTCGTGTTGAAGAGTCTGATAATATATTCAGAGATTGTTCGAGTAATAGTGACAGCATCCCAGGTTAGTTTACAGGTGCAAAGGCAACGACAAATACAGCTGATAGTGAGAGAAATGCTGAACATGGGGTTGTTTGCTCATCTATATGCTCTGGTAGCAGTGCGGATAGAGGATCAAGTGATCAGCCTCATAATCTAAAGAGGAAAACCTGAGATAATGAGGATTCCAGGTGTCCAAGTAAAGTAGGTTTATTTGTTTAAAGGCCATTACTTTTAACATGTTTTGTAGTATGTTACTTCTTTGTTAGGATGTTGAGTCTGACATGGAAATATCTTTTGTTCAGGATGTTGAAGAAGAATCTGTCGGTATCAAAAAAAACTTGCCCTACTCGTTCTCGAGGAGGTACAGGTTCACAGAGAAGCCGAGCTGCAGAGGTGCATAATTTATCTGAGTGAGTGAGCTAACCATTACCACATCATCTGTGGTTTTTGCAGTTTCTGGTCGTAAATCTTTTTAAGACAATTTGGATATAAATGCATTCCGATTCAGTTTCTGCAAACAGATGAAAAGGGATAGGATTAACGAAAAGATGCGTGCATTACAGGTGTTGATGGTACTGATATATTATCTATTTTCGTCTTCTTGAGCCAAGGGTCTATCGGAAACAGCCTCTCTACTCCCTCGGGATAGGGCAAGGTCTGTGTACACATTACCCTCCCCAGACCCCACTCGTGGGATGTTACTGGGTTGTTGTTTTTGTTTTTGTTGTTGTATGCGTGCATTACAGGAACTAATACCCAACTGCAACAAGGTACGAAAAGTCTTTGGCTCCTTCGTTAGGGCAATCATCAACTGGTGCTGCTATACCTTTGAACGTTGCAAGGGCAGGAGTTCCAGTGGACAGGCGAAAGCGCCACCAATTTTGGATTCCAAAAATCCAGTACACAATAAGAACTCACAGATATGCTGAATCTAGCCTCCTAATAAATCTGAGATGCAGTCAGGTGTGTAATTTTATCAAGGACTTATCACATTCTATATATCGAAATGGAGAAAGAAATGATAGTTAGATGTGTTGCAATTGGTTTGCTACTGTTTGGCTTAGTTTATTTTTGTGTTTCTGACTGCCCATATTTAACCTGATTCTTTTCCTTAATTCTTGAATCTGCCTACAGTACTAGTTTTCCTATCTGAAAATATTAGTTTGTGTTAAAACTTGTCTGTTATAGTTTGAGGTGATGAAATCATTATTGTTTTTAGATTTATTCTTTTATTATCTTACATATTTCAAGTTACATTGTCATGTTGCTGGTGCTTAGATAAAGATGGAAGAGCTAGACGGAATCCTACGCTAATTGTCTTCAAGTGTCATTCTTCCATTATTTTGGGCTCGTACATGTTCTGCAATACTCCCTTTTATGGGTGGTGTACGAGGATTTCTTTGTTCCTTCCGGGACACATGAAGCTACCTGGTCTAGTGGCAAGTCAAGTCCCCTTACGACATGTAACGCACAGCCTGATATGGCTCATTCGGGTTGTTGCTTGTTGGAAGTATTGGTATTCTAACGCTTAAGCAGATCTTTTCATGCATTCAACAGCAATAGGTTTTTCACCATGCTTTTTTGCAACTTTGGAGCAGCTTAAATTACATTCACTAAAAGGACTAATCCATGCTTATAGTCCCAACAAAATACTTGACAGAGGCTCACATGCCCAGCGGCCTGCAGTACAAAAGTTGGGACTGAAGCTTATATAGGCTGCACAAAAATCTTGTCTTAGAAACTGAATTTTTTTACTATCATTAAAGGAAACTAAAGCAATGAGACTGCAAATTAAATAACATGAGAGCAATTCTCCTCTTGGCTGGATCGAAAAGATTGGGCAATTCTGATACGCAATGCAAGGTAATTAAACAATTAGTCAAAGGATTTTGAGCTGAAATAGAAGAAACAAAGTGATATTGATTCTATGGACTAGGAACATTTCTTACCATCTTGTGTATGTTGACGGGTAAGCTGTCCAGGTTTTATATCTATAAACACTGCAATACCTTTAGATGGGGAAGTTCCAGGTTCTTCCTATGGTGACCTGTTTATAATGTACCAATGTATATTGCTCGGGTAAGCTGGCCCTGATGTATAAATGGATGTAAACGTCATATCGAGGAAACACGTGTTCAAATCCCTTATTTTCACAATATGATTGGTTGATATTGAGTATTGACATTGAAAAGACCACTTGTGATGATGGATTTACTCAATCCATATAACATGTTGTAATCTTCTAAATTAGGTACTAAATTCATTTACATAAGGGAAATATGTGCAGATAATTTTCATTTGAATTTGATTCAAGCAGAATTAGAATAATCATTAGAGAGTTTCCCTTTATGATGAAAACTAGAGATCTGCAATTTAAACCTTTTTCCTTTTTAGATGTAATCCAATCACTTATACAGTCAAACCTCTCTTATGCATTAACTCAACCTACACATTTGAACCAGCCTATCCCTTTTTGATTAGTATAAATAAATGCCTTTAGTTTGATGTTTTTACTTCAAAGTTCAAACTGTACTTTGTGTTCAGAGTTACAACAAATCAGGTAATTCTTGTGTCACAACTCTCATATATTTTGTAGTAACTTGCTGATAACTGATGATTGCTTTGAGACGAGGGTCTATCGGAAACAGCTGTGTACCAACCTCCCCAGACTCCACTTGTGGGATTACACTGGCTTTGTTGTTGTTGTTGCTGATAACTGATGATATATTTGGTTGAAATTAAATGAATTGTAAAGTGAAACAAAAGTTTGTCAGATCAAATTCTTGGAGATTTTATTCTGGTTGTATCTAACTTTTGAGCATTCTGATATAAGGTCATTATTCCAAATCATACTTCGTTTTAAACGAGTAATATTTAAAGTGTCAAGAGATTGCTTACGATTTTCTTGAATACGTAGAAAATGTCGTTGCATCAGAGAGCCATCGTACAGATTTTGCTTGCAATTTCTCTCCTTTTGAACCATTATGAAGTTGAAGCAGAACAGAGGTTGTCTAAAGCAGAGGACTTAGAGTTAGAGAAGCAACTAAAGCTTCTTAATAAGCCAGCAATCAAGACTATTAAGGTACAATCTCCATTTGTCTTATGCAGATTTTATAAACTCTACATGTCCTTGGTTATTATTTTTTGTTACACAAATGAAAATAATGCCTTTCGCTTGTTATGAGCAAACATAGATTTGTCATTTTAGAACTATACGAAGATCACTGAGATTCAAACTCGTGAAACTACAGTTTGAATTGTAACCTCTCAAGTCTTGGGAGATATGTTTTTATATATGAAGATTGGAGACTGATTGCAATTTGACTAGCAGGGCAAATATGGAGAACTATATGATTGTGTGGACTTTTACAAACAACCTGCATTCGACCATCCTCTGTTGAAGAATCATGATTTTCATCCTCAGGTATATCTATACACTACAGTTTCGAGTTTTTATAATCTATTTTTTATTTTTTTTGAAAGAAAATATCATACATATATATAGAAACTCATAAGACTTACCTTTGGATGCAGATGAAACCTATGTTATCTATGTTGCAAGGAGATGACATTTCTTCAAACATTAATAGACCTTTTAACATAGAGTTAGAAGGCGGAGGTTGTCCTGTTGGAACAGTTCCTATTAGAAGAATTACAAAGGACGACCTAATAAGGCGGAGACTTACATCGCAAATGAGAGGGGGAGATGATTCTCCTGATGGTAATGTGAGTTTTCTGCAAGAATTTTTACAACATTTTGATTTTCAAAACTCAATCTCTTTTGTATACTTTCCTTCTCAATGTGTCATTATTTTTCTATGAAGGATACTGTTTCCGACGGAACCAAACCTTTGGGAGGAGGCTACAAGGTTTGTCTGCTTTTATTATCCATATTCAAGCTATAAAAACACTAGTTTATGGATTCGCCTCTGTCTGCTCGCTTATAGTTTTGGCTATTAAGTTCACTAATATTACATTGTTTTGTAGTTAGCAACCTTACCTACACTTAACAATCTGATGATGTGATATTGCTTCATTCAGTTTGCATCTGTACAAATCCCATACAGTCCAAGAAACAAAATAGCAGGAGCAGGAGCAATTATTAGTTTGCATAATCCTCAAAATCTTAGTGGGCATCAACATAGCGGAGGTCGTATAAAAGTTCAGAATGGGATTGACAGCATACAAGTTGGCTGGACTGTAAGTTCTTACTTTGCTCTTCAATAGCAATGCATGAGTTTTACTACACTAATCAAACATAGGTGGATTGAGATATTTGCCAGCAAGTGCGATATCTCATTCGTTGTCTTCAACTCGAGTTATGTATACCGGTCTGCTAACATAATCCACTAACTCTTAAGTCTTGCATCAACTGTGCTAATCAAACTTCATAATTTCACATTCGCTGCATTCAACTCGAGTTATATATCTAACTCTGCACTAACTTTGAATTCATAACTCTAAATCTTGCATCAATCAATGCTAATTAATCAGTTATAATTTCACATTTACTGCCTCCAACTCGAGTTATTATATATAAATCTCAGACCCCACTTGTGGGATTATACTGGGTTGTTGTTGTTGTTGTATTAACTGCCTTCAACTCGAGTTATATATAAGCATGTACTATCTCTGAATGCATACAAGATTCATTACTAAAGGATATGGTAACTCTAACTCTAAATCTCACGTCAACCTACCGTAATGAAATTGTTATAGTTTTGCACCCAGTGCCTTCAGCTCGAGTTATATATATAAGTTTTGCCTTCAGCTCGGGTTATATATATAAGTTTTGCACTAATCCCCAATCCACTATCTCTAAATCTCGCATCATCATATGCTAATCAAAGCGTTAAAATTCCATTTCTTGAAGTCAACTATTACCTAATAACTTTATGTTTTTTCGATTGAAGGTGAACCCACCCGTCTATGGGGACACTCATACACGACTATACACATATTTTACGGTAATATCCTTAACTTCTTTCGTGTTAATACTAATTGTATTCCATTTTGATGACGATCAATACTGTTTAATCAATTAAGATATGTTTGATAGTCGATGTATCAATGACTTTTTTTTTTCTTTTTTTCTTATGACCACAGGCTGGAAAATTAGCTTGTTATAATACTCGATGTCCAGGTTTTATACAAATAAACACTGCAATACCTTTAGATGGGCAACTTCCAGGTTCTTCTTATGGTGGACCTGTTTTTGATGTGCCGATGTATATTGCTCGGGTAAGCTAGCCTTGATTGTATAAATATTTTTTACACTTTCAGCGCACATATTTTTTGGCGTAACTTTTAAAGTTGTTGCCATGTGACCAGGAGGTCATGGGTTCAAGTCGTGGAAACAACCTCTTGTAGAAATGCAGGGTAAGGCTGCGTAAAGTAGACCCATGTGTCCGGCACTTCCCGGACCCCGTGCATAGTGGGAGCTGGCTGCCCTTTTTGTCGGGCGCATAGAACTTAAACTCCGTTCTTTTTTGTTATTTATCTAACTATTTCCTTTTTTTTTTTACCATATACAGGACATGAGAAATGGAAATTGGTGGTTTTATTTTGGAATAACAGGAGTTGGATTTTGGCCTGCAAAAATATTTACTAACTTAAAAGGATTTGCAACAAGTGCTGAATATGGAGGAGTTGTATACAGTCCTCCTGGAGTTCCAGAACCTCCAATGGGCAGTGGCTATTTTCCTGTTGGAGACCTTAAAAAAGATGCATATTGTAAGAAATGTACTTTCTTAACAGATAAAAATCAAACTAAGTCCTTAGATGATATTTTAGTGAAATTATATGCAAATAGTCTAAATTTATATAGGGTTACTGATTATCCAAACTCGGGGGTTGTAACTGGGAATTTAGTGTCATATGGAGGACCAGGTGAACATTAATAGCTTATATTTTAATTTTTAAGTACTTGATGTTGTTTAACCTTATATCATTTACAGTAAAATATATTGATTTATAAGTTAACAAATAAGAATTTCATCTTTTTTTTTTGGTCATTGTTTTTGAAGTTGATTTTCTATTGCTCCATTTCCAATGTTATATATAGGAAATTATTGATGAACTTTTAAATAATTACTTATTCTGTTTTAAGATGGTCAAATTTGAGAAACATTTGACAACGTACTGAATGAGTTAGCAGAAAAGGAACACAAAATTAATCTATGAAAAAAAAAAAGGCACTTCAGTGCACGTAGCATTCTATGTTCACGCACGGTCCGGGAAATGACCGTATCTCAAGAGATGTGGTGCAGGCAGCTTACCCTGATGCAAATATCAATAGTTGATTCCGCGAATCAAACTCGTGACATGTATGTCGCTCGGAGATAAAATTAATCTATCTGGCATGTAATTAAAAGTTACTATTGTTATTATACTGCATTTGTAAAATAAGTTTGGAAATATAAATGAACATAAACAGAAATGAACAACGAAATAACATAAAATCAATTCGAGCTCACTGAATTCACAGTGTTTCCTTAAGGAATTTAATCCCATCATAGTACCCAAGGTTATGGATTATTTCCTTCCAGGATAGAACAAATTACACACTGGTATAGTGGTACTTCAAATCTAGTGTTTCAGCTAACACAAAGTTCGGTAGCAAATCACACTTATTGTTGCTTTGTTTGATGCTAGAAGTATGCAGAAGGAGGAGAAATTCAGAAAATCATGTAGCCAAAGTTGGGCTAAAATCTGAAGAGGTGCAACTCTTCAGAATAGTTGTTCATGCAAAACAGCCACAACATAAATGTCATTACATAAATGGCTATTTACTCAACAATAAAGAGGAAAAATTGAAGAGGGTAGTTAATTTTCTGTTACCAAAACAGAAAAAACGGATTGGAGGATTTAATATTAATATTTTGTTATTAAAATAAATATTTAATAATATTTCTGTTAATATTTTACTATTAACAAATAAATTGAATCCGAAGCCGAGCGAGCGACGACGACGACGGAAAGAGGTTTGCCTTCTTCTCAACTTTTTAAAAGCTAGAAGAAGAGCAATTGCATATATACCCATAAAAAACTTCTTCCTCTTCCAATATGGGACAATGTCCATTTGCCAAGGGGGAAACTTAAAATTTCATTCAAAAATTTCATTTTCCTCCATTTCTCATTTACCCTCTTTTATGTATTTAATATATTAAATACAAAAAAATCAATAATCTCCCACATGAATGGGGGTGGCTATATCACGGAAGTATGCATGAAAAACTGTGTGATTCGCAAGCAAGGATTAATTGCATCTGGATAAGTAGGTTTCCCTTTGAACTTTCCGTAGTGAACTTATGCCAGATATACTCGATCAATCGGTAGATTTGATATCTTTGAACAGTCGAACTTTAGTGTATGACTAGACAACCATAAGTCACACAACCAACCCTTAACCGTCTTTGATTCTCATTGTTGTGTTCGTTTCTGCCATGAACACCGCCTGGTTTCATAAGTGCGTAGAGAACTGGCCTTATAAAGTTCTCCTTAAAGCGGCTACCACTTCACACTTACACAGGTGATTCCTAAACGTGTCATCCCATAGATACACTATTTGATATACCCCATATCAAATTTAGAAATCATTAAAAAGCCTTAATGCTTTATCCTTGGTACTGAACATTGTCTCATCACGAAAATGGACCAAAAATTAATTGACAATGTTGAACCATCATTAATGACTTTATTTGATCTCCTTGAACCTAGATCTTGGAATCTCCAATCTTCTAGGTAGAGTTACCGCCACTATGACTTGTTCTCGGCCACAGTCCCATTCTCCTTGATGACTTCTCAACTACCTCTCTAGTTAGGCCTTTTGTAAGTGGATCCAACACATTATCACTTGACTTTACATAGTCAATCGTGATAATTCCTCAAGAGAGTAATTGTCTAACGATTTTATGTATTTGTCGTATATGACGAGATTTACCATTATACATAATGCTCCCAGCCTTTCCAATTGCCACTTAACTATCGCAATGTATGCATATTGGTGCCAACGGTTTGGGCCAAAATGGAATATCTTTCAAGAAATTCCGGAGCCATTCAGTTTCTTCACTGGCTTTATCTAAGGTTATGAATTCAGCCTCTATTGTAGAGAGGGCAATACAAGTTTGTTTGGACGACTTCCAATATACCGCTCCTCCACCAATAGTGAATACATATCCACTTGTGGACTTGGAATCAGTTGATCCGCTGATCCAATTTGCATCACAGTATCGCTCAATGATCGCATGATATATACTGTAGTGCAAAGCAAAGTCCTGGGTATGTACTAAATACCCCAAAACTCGTTTCATGGCCATCCAATGAGATTGACCTGGATTGCTCGTATATCGACTCAATTTATTTATAGCACAAACTATATATGTTCGTGTACAATTCATGATGTACATTAAGCAACCCAACACACGAGCATAATCCAATTTTGATATGCTTTGTCCTTTGTTCTTTGCTAATGCAAGATTCACGTCAATTGGAGTCTTTGCAACTTTAAAGCCTAAGTGCTTGAATTTTTCAAGTACTGTCTTAATATAATGAGATTGTGACAATGCCAGACCTTGAGAAGTTTTATGGATCTTAATTCCCAGAGTTAAATCAGCAACTCTCAAGTCTTTCATATCAAACTTGCTAGTTAGCATACGCTTAGTAGCATTTATGTTGGCAATGTCATTACTCAGTATGAGCATATCATCCACATATAAGCAAACAATGACTATGTGATTTGGAACATTTTTAATGTACACACATTTATCACATTCATTTATCTTAAGCCCATTTGACAATATTGTTTGGTCAAATTTTGCATGTCATTATTTAGGTGCTTGTTTTAGTCCGTAAAGGGACTTAACAAGTCTACATACCTTTTTTTCTTTACCTGGAACCACAAATCCTTCAGGTTGTTCCATGTAAATTTCTTCCTCCAACTCTCCATTTAAGAAGGTTGTCTTAACATCCGTTTGATGAATTTCCAGACCAAAAACTGCAGCTAATGCTATTAACGTTCGTATGGACGTAATTCTTATAACTGGAGAGTATATATCCAAATAGTCAAGACATTCTCGTTGTCTATACCATTTGACCACAAGTCTTGCCTAAAATTTGTCAATAGTGTCATCATCTTTCATTTTCCTCTTAAAGATCCATTTAGAACCCAACGGTTTATTTCCAGGAGGAAGATCAACCAATTCCCATATATGATTGTTCAATGTAGATTATATTTCACTATTGACTGCCTTTTTCCAAAATAATGATTCCGAAGAAGACATAGTTTTCTTTAAATATTTAAGGATCATTTTCCAATAAAAAGGTCACAAATCTGGTCCAAATGAAGTAGACTTTATATGACGTTTAATACGTCTTGAATCCTCCTGGTTAAGTGTACTTTATTTTATTTCTTCCCGATGTCGTTTAGATCCTTCACCAATCAACTCACATTCCTTTTTATACGGATATATATTTTCAAAGAACTCAACATTATCTGATTCTATAACTGTATTATTATGAATGTCGGAATTTTTTGATTTATGAACCAGAAATCGATACGCTTTACTATTAGTCGCATATCCTTTGAAAATACAATCAACGGTTTTTGGTCCTATTTTTATCCTTTTGGGTTTAGGAACTTGCACTTTTGCCAAACACCCCCACACTTTAAAATAATTCAAGTAGGGCTTCCTTCCTTTCTATTTTTCATATGGAATGGATTGTGTTTTTCTATGGGGTACTCGATTTAGTATTCGGCTAGCCGTAAGAATGACTTCCCCCCACAAGTTCTGTGGCAAACCAGAACTTATCAATAAAGTATTCATCATCTCCTTTAATGAACGATTCTTTTTTTCTGCGATCCCATTGGATTGGGGCGTGTAAGGGGCCGTTGTTTGATGAATAATTCCATATTCTAAATATATTTGTTCAAAAGGAGATTCATATTCATCACCCCTACCACTTTTTATCATTTTTATTTTCGTGTTAAGTTGCGTTTCAACTTTATTTTTGTATTTCTTAAATGTGTCTATTGCTTCATCTTTACTATTAAGTAAGTAAACATATCAATATCTAGTACTATCGTCAATAAAAATTATGAAATACTTTTTTTCACCGCGAGATGGTATTAACTTCATATCAAAAATATCTGTGTGAATTAAGTCTAAAGGATTTGAATTCCTTTCAACTAACTTATAAGGATGTTTAACATACTTAGATTCCACACATACTTGACATTTTAATTTGTCACATTCAAACTTAGGCAATACTTTCAAATTAATCATTTTCCGCAAGGTTTTATAATTGATATGATCCAAACGTATATGTCATAATTCATTTGACTCGAGTAAGTAAGACGAAGCTGAAATTTTATTATTATTTTCAACAACCATTACATTCATCTTAAAAAGGCCCTCAGTGAGGTAACCTTTTCCTACAAACATTTCGTTCTTACTTATTACAACCTTATCGGAAATAAAAACACATTTAAAACCATTCTTAATAAGAAGTCCAGCAGAGACTAAATTCTTCCTAATCTCGGGAACATGAAGGACGTTGTTTAAAGTCACTACTTTGTCGGAAGTCATTTTTAGAAATATCTTCTCACACCCTTCAATCTTGGCCTTTGAAGAATTTCCCATAGAAATCGTCTCATCGGGTCCAACATGAGCATACGTAGCAAAAGCTTCTTTAACAATACAAACATGGCGAGTGGCTCCAGAATCAATCCACCACTCTTTAGGATTGCCCACCAAGTAGCATTCAATAAGCATGGCACATAAGTCATCAACATCATCATGCTTTTCAACCATATTTGCTTGACCCTTCTTCTTGTCTTTCTTCGGAGCACGACACTCCGTAGATTTGTGTCCGATTTTTCCATAGTTGTAGCAGTTTCCACTAAACCGCTTCTTGCTTGGGTTGTATTTCGGTCCAGAGGCCTTCTTCCTCTTTTTGTTCTCTTCAACAATATTTGCTCCCATTATTATTGAGTTTTCACGGCCTCTCTTTTCAGCAGCTTTGTTGTCCTCTTCGATTCTCAACCGAATAATGAGATCTTCAAGGGACATCTCCTTGCGTTTGTGGTTCAAGTAGTTTTTGAAGTCCTTCCACAAATAAGGCAACTTCTCAATCATCGTTGCTACTTGGAATGCTTCATCGATGACAAGACCTTCAATGAAATTTCTGTTAGTAAAAATACTAAGATTACTACTTTCAACATTAATATTAATTTCATTTATACCTTCAGCAAGGAGATCGTGAATAATCACTTGCAATTCCTAGACTTGGGTAATAAAAGACTTGCTATATACCATTTTATAGTCCAAAAACTTTGCAGCAACGAACTTCTTCAACCTGGCATCTTCGGTTTTATATTTCTTTTCAAGCGTAGTCCACAGTTCCTTTGACGTTTCCACGCAACTGTAGACGTTATACAAAACATCCTCTAGCCCGCTTAGAATATAATTCTTGCACAAAAAATCTAGATGCTTTCACGCCTCAATCACGAGAAAGCTTTCAGTTTCTGGAGTTTCATTGGACAGCACAGGAACATCTTCCTTGATGAACTTCTGGAGACTTAGAATAGTCAAGTAAAAGAACATCTTTTGCTGCCAGCGCTTGAAATCAATCCCGAAAAATTTTTCGGGTTTCTTCGCCGGTGCCAATGATGCCGGTGTCATTCGACTTGTTGAGGCATTGGCAGTCACCATTGGAACAGCTTGGTTCACATTATCATTAGTCATTTCTGTAAAAGAATGATACAAACGTTAAAATTATATAGATTTTAAAAGAGTACAAAACCACACAGGTTTTACTCTCCAGAAACAGTAAATACAAATACAGAAAATATATTAAATTTCTTAAGCTTGTCATTATACTGTATTTGTAAAATAATTCTAGAAATATAAATGAACATAAACAGAAATGAACAACGAAATAACAGAAAACCAATTCGAGCCCATTGAATTCATAATGTTTCCTTAAGGAATTTAATCCCCTCCTATTACCCAAGATTATGGATTATTTTCTCCCAGGATAGAACAAATTACATACTGGTGTAGTGGTACTTCAGACCCAGTGTTTCAGCGAACACAAAGTTCGGTAGCAAATCACACTTACTGTTGCTTTGTTTGATGCTAAAAGTACGTAAAAGGAGGAGAAACTCTGAAAATCGTATGTAAATTCTGAGCAGAATAGTCTTGTGTTTATAGCCAAAGCTGGGCTGAAATCTGAAGAGGTGCAACTCTTTAGAATGGTTGTTTATGCAAAAACGGCCACAACATAAATGTCATTACATAAATGACTATTTACTCAACAATAAAGAGGGAAAATTGAAGAGGGTAGTTAATTTTCTATTACCAAAACAAAAAAAACGAATTGGAGGATTTGATCAAATCCGAAGCCAAGCCGAACGACGACGACGACGCAAGGTTTGCCTTCTTCTCAACTCTTTAAGAGCTAGAAGAAGAGCAATTGCTTATATACTCATAAAAAACCTCTTCACACGACGAGTAAGTTTCGATCTCAAAGAAGTTAGAGTTATTTTTACGAATCATTAACATTCATTTCGCTATGACACTCAACAATTTTGGATTCGCTACCACTATGAATTTATATCTACATTTTTAGCTAAAACTCAAATCTTTTAAGAGAAAAAAAAATCTCCAATTAAACACCTAACCTAATGTAAAGTGTTCCTAAATGATATAAGTTTGACTTCAACTGATTGGATATTGCTTATATAGATAGTTCACTTTTATAGTGTTATGGTTCAAATCAAGTATACTTTCTGTCACGATGATATTTTAAAAAGTCAACTTTCCATGTAGGAAAATATGGCTCACCTAAGAAAATTACGAGTAAGCTATAAATAAGTAGTCATAATCAGAAAATAAAATAGAAATTGGTAAAGAAAATAAATACAGTGAATAGAGGACTGAAGGGAATATTGCAAAGAGAATTTCCGAAAACTCTATGACGGTGTTATGAATTTCGAACTTAAACAAGTAAAAAGGCAGGATAATGATTTTTGAAATCTATAACACTATTGTATGGGTCATCCACTATAATTAACGAAGTTAATCCCGTCTTAAGTTAATTTATGATTAATAAGTGGTACGACCAATCAGAATTAACGGTACTTAACCCTTATCTGATTCGATCAACAAGGCCACGACCCACCCGCCATCATGAAGGCGAAACCCCAACGTGGTCACGGCCACTTATTGCCAGCTCACGAAGCTCACAACTATAAATACCAAGAGAGAAAACCCTAGAAAGGGGGCTTCTTCTTGGCCACTATTCAGGAGAGGGAGAAAAGACACAACGATACCCATATTATGGGAAAGTGAAACACCATTGTAAGGCTCTGAACCTCTTCATAGAGAGGCAGACCAAATCACTTCTATCAATAAGGGCTTTTAATGTTTCTTCTCTTAACTCTGAGTATTTATTTTGATTTTCTTCATTTGGTCCAATGAATTATTACGGTTTGCTATGATTTGCCCGTGATTTATTTATATTATTTTACACTCATAAGGTATATGATAACTTTAGAGCAAACAATTTGGCGCCGTCTGTGGGGATTTCCTAGCAAAATCGCGTAGTTCTTCCCTGGACCAAAAGGAAAGAAACGCCGGAAAAGGAGAAAAACAACTCAGCTCAAACAAGCCAAAGCGATATATCGGACAAGGGGAACTCGAAGATCTCAAATCAAGATCCAAGTCCTCTCTCTTTCTGATCTCGGATAGTGCAAACAAGAAGAAGAAGCCCCTCCTAAGGGAGGATCTCTGTAAGGCATCTCCCGCATCCCTGATACGGGCTCCGGCCGGGAACCGGCACGGAGATATCTCAAGCCGAGAGTCGCCTCAAGACAGCCTACATACCCCGATCGGGAACACAACATATAAGCTGCTCAAGGTCTCGAATAAAAACTGAGCTTCAACACTCAATACCCACAACGTGGGACTCAGGCTATGCGCCTCCGCTATCAAAATTAACAAAGTTCAACAACAGTTGAACTGGGACTCAGGTTATGCGCCTTCACCATCAAAATTGACAAAGTTCAACAACAGTTGAACTAGGACTCAGGCTATGCGCCTTCGCTATTAAATCAAGGCTATGCG
Organism: Nicotiana glauca; assembly: GCA_026770625.1. Taxonomy (NCBI): domain Eukaryota; kingdom Viridiplantae; phylum Streptophyta; class Magnoliopsida; order Solanales; family Solanaceae; genus Nicotiana; species Nicotiana glauca. The sequence continues at coordinate 33,103 of MU681971.1, read as the reverse complement.
CCTTCTCCAGTAAATTCAACTACGGTTGAACCAAGACTCAGGCTATGCGCCTTTGTTATCAAATCAATGCTATGCGCCTTCGCCAGTAAGTTCAATTACGGTTGAACCAAGACTCAGGCTATGCGCCTCCGCTATCCAAATTAACAAAGTTCAACAACAGTTGAACTGGGACTCAGGCTATGCGCCTTCGCCATCAAATCAAGGCTATGCGCCTTCGCCATCAAATCCAACGAGTTCGACCTCGCTCGAACCATAAGGCTAGACGCCTTCTTCCTCAAATCTAACAAGTTCAACCACATTTGAACCAGGACTCGGACCAATCGCCTTCATCATTGAACTCAGCAAAACCCAACCTCCAACGAATCGAGGCACAGATTAGGCACCCTCGCCATTCAAGTAAGTACTCACAACTTGAACTAAGATTAGGGACACGTAAAGTCCAGCCCCGGTCAAACTACAAGGCCGCATTTTTTATCATTACGGCCGGCAGTTCGACCGCGCCCGAACTGGGACTAAGTCTAAGTGCCGCTATCGCCAAGCAACGGCTCCGACTCGCTCACCCTGAATCAAAGAAGAAAAGTCGTCAACAGTCAAAAACTAACATGCCTACCAAAGTCAAACTCAAAGGCAAATCATCCCTTCGAACGCATGCAAAGAAAATCTAAGGGGGGAAAAAGGGAGGTACAAAACAAATACAAGGCAAATAACGGAAAAGAGGTTTCATTTATCTACAAAGTTAAATTGCGGGTCATCCCCGCTTACACCCGGCCAAGGCCGGTCTGTACAAGGAAAAATAAGGAGAAAAAACAAGAAACACCTAAATGCCAAACGGTGAACATAAAGGACAATCGAAACGGGATTTATTATTAAAAATCAGAGTCGCCACTTGGGAGATTTATGGTGTCCCAAGTCACCGGTTTAATCCCGAATCGAGAAAAATATGACTCTGTTAACAGTCTGTGAACCAGAAATTCGAATAAGGAATTCTGTTAACCCGGGAGAAGGTGTTAGGCATTCCCGAGTTCCGTGGTTCTAGCACGGTAGCTCAACTATCATATTAGGCTTATTTATCTAATTTTAATATATGTTGAACCTATGTGCAAATTTTAACTTTTGACCGCTTTTATTCAATTTTTAAGAAAGTTGAACGTCGTTTAAAATGTGTCTTTGGATTACGTCACATGAAATGCACCCGCAATCCCGAACACATTTTATTCAACGTTTTGAAATTTGATTTGGGTCACATGAAATGCACACCCCAGTTTAAGAAGGTAATTTTATTAAAATACACGCCTAAAGAGACTAGCGCGTTATTATCTTTGGGGAAGGCCGTGAAATTCGCTAAACGACCAATCCCGAATTCTAAGTATTTTAGTATATACATTTAAAGAGGGCCCTGCAATTTATGTGTGTTGTTTAGCGAGGCTCATCTCATTTTTATTAATTAAAGGGCAAACCTAAAGCAACTACAATTTTTTATTTAATATGTCTCTAACAAAGACCTAATTAATTAGTATTATAAAATTCGGGCTTCAAGTTCAAGTCCGGATCCAAACAAAAGGAAGAACCTTTTAATTTGAACCCGCTACCTAACTTAAAGCCCACAACCTACCATTTAAATGCTAACAGACTAGTTGCCATTTCAGTCTTGGGCCCAATGAGCCCAAGCCATATGATGCATGCACGCCAGACAGGGATTCCCAATAAACACAGATATTTGGCCTGAGACTAGCCCAAATCGGACAAGGCAGACCAGGCTGCGCAGGAGAGATCGAGGGATCGAATCCCTGAAGCCGGGCAGGCCATGGGATTGCTTACAAATTTGCCCATCATTAATTAGACATCCTGATCTTAAGGCAAGGCAGTGTTGAAATCATATTACTAACAAAGTACTTCCAGAATACACCGATCTAAAACTGATCACCCAGGCCACCTGTTACGATTAATGTGTTAATTTTGTGATCCTAGACCTAACTGAAACGTGCAGGAACCTTTATTTGTAAAGTTAGACTTTCTCCTTTAATTTTCAATTATTAGAATAGACATGGAATGAAGCACTCAAAACACAACCTTATTTTACTCCATGGAAGTTCAACACAGTCGAAAACAGACCCTAAAACAATGTTATTTGATTACTGATTAAAGTGAAAACAATTACCAAAGGTTTATCTCATGGTTGACTTACTTTTCAAACAGATTTATGAAACAATTGACAGGAAATCAGCGAAAACTAACTCAAACTATTCCATTAACCTAACATGAAACTAGTTATAACTAGTACTCAACTCAAAAAGCTCTCATGCATCTGAGACCTAACGATTAACAGTCCAGCTAATACAAAATCAGTTTCCAGTCCAGTACATTCCTATATAGATCAAACCAGTCCAAACAGTTGGTCTAGTTACAACTAAACATGAATAACTAAGCTAAATATTAACAGCTAACAGTAATTCTAAGTAAACTCAGGTGAACAATAAGCAATTCTCCATCATTGATTCCACAGGTTGTTCATACACGTGAGTCAAACTTCCAGATCATTAAGGAAAATAAAAGTGTACCTGGTATTTAAATCACAACAGAAAGAAGAAGTATCAGCAGCAGTAACAAGCAGGGATCAGATGACAGCCCAATAATGAACTCGATAATCCAGGAAGTGTTCAAAGTAAGATAGAACCAGGAAATCAACTATAGGCGACTTGAATAGACCCAAATAGACTTGAAATTGAGCCCAGAAGTTCCATAAAACCCTCAGCACTTAGAACACCCAATAACAACTTGAATAAACCCCAAACTACTTGCAAATGCTTTAACTCTAGAACATAGAACAGAAAACAGAGAAATTCGAGCTGTTTCTGATCCTAAATGATCAATGTAACATTAATTTTTCTTTTTGATTTTCTGTTTTTTTTCTGAAAATTTGAGAAGACTAAGATCTAAAGGACTTTGGATTTGAAATTTGAATTTCAGATCTAGACAGCTTGGAGAATATTTTTGGGGGGAATTTTGAGGCTCCAAACTTGTTTTAAAGGCAGGGGGTGTGCCTTTTATAGGCAGAGAATAGAATGGAAGCTTCTAGATGGCACTACCCATTTTCCCCCTCTTTTTATTTCAGATTTTGTTCAATAGTCCCTAATTTACTGACTTGTTGCTCAAGTTACTACACTAAAGTTGCTGAAATGTAAACTAAGGCCCCATTTTAGAGTGGTCTAGGGAGTTCTAGCTTAGCCTACAACATTATTCTTACTTAGAAATGCCCATACTACCCTTCATTGAATCTAAATTTTACTATCTAAACCCCGTCCCCTTTATCCTAGTTGGAAAATACAATGGTCAATTGAAAAGGCTAGAACAGTCGGCTATACCCAACAAATCTTAAAGTTGAATCAAAATCCTATGTTAAACTTGATTTAAATCTAATTATTATGCATTATAAAAAAATACATTAAATAATTCAAAACAAGGTAAAATGCCCTATGGAAACAGTAATATTCTAATAAACATGTGATCAATCAAATTACACTGAACTTATTTCAAACCTAAATTAAACCTTAACTGATCAAATTGAAACACTTAAGCACACTGGTCATGAATTAAACTAATTCCAAGAACACTAACAAGATAAAAACAAATCAGGTTTAACTAAACTAATTAATAAAAGGTGAAAAAAACAAAGATCAAGGACTAAACAGAATATTTCAACAAAAATCAATCAAAAACAAAACTAAACTAAAAATCGCAATACAGAATCCTCAAACGAAAATAAACAATATAATGAAACAGGAAGTAGAAACTCACTGATTTTGAACTCCACATGATTGATTTTCGAAATTGATTTCCAATTAATGTTACCTGTCTATTTCGTCAAAAATAGGCATATAAAATTAACTAGAAATCACTCGACTACTCGAAACTTCCCAAAACAGGTTGGACCTTGAACCCCAGATCTGAAATTCATGGAGCTTCATTTGGATTTGAAGGGTTTTGGCTTGGGATTCAGGATGAGAGGGTCAAAGAGACTATAGGGTGTGATTTTGGCCGGATTTGGGAAAGGTAGGGTTCTGCCGGAATCTTTTATTCAAGATTCGAAGGACTCGGCTAGGATTTGGGGAAAAGTAACCATGGATTTGGAGAGGGGAGAAGGAGGTGGTTCAGGGGTGTATTTTTTAGCGAGTTTGGGGGGGTGGCGCCGCCGTGCATGGCGGTGGCGGATCCTAGGGTTTGGCTTATTTGAGGGTTTCAGTTGGGGTTCGATGGAAAATAATCATGGAATCGTGGTGAGGAGATGGAGACGAAGCTATGGTGAGATTTTGGTGGTGTTAGGGTTTCGACGCCGCCGTGGGCGATTTCCAGCAGCGAAATCGGGGTGGAGACGGCGAAAGAGGCGGGGTACGAGGAAGACGGGTATTGTCTTTTAGGGTTAATACGATTTTTAGACAATTTTATGTAATTGCCACAATCGAACACATGCCGTTGGATTAGCATGTATAGACGACTTGCATTTATGGACGACAAAAGGCGTCGTTTTGTATATGGGGGCTGGATCGGATCAAGACTGTCAATTCGAACTGGGTTTGAGGGATTGGGCTCGAACTAATTTGATATTGGCCCAATCTTGGTGGCCTGATTTTTCTCAAGTCAATTTCATTTTATTTCTTTTTGACTTTTGTTCATTTATTATTATTATTATTATTATTTAATTTTGTTAAATACAAAATTAAAAGTAAAACCCCAAATTAACTCCAAGATTACACTAATTAAGTTCCAAATAAACTAACTCCTAATTCAAAATCAAACTAAGACAAATTAAAAGTATAAATGCAAAAGAACCATTTGTGTTATTTTTTAATTATTTTTTGTAGTATTGATTGCTAATTAATCCTAAAATGTGACATTAACCCTACATGCAAATACCAGGTATTTTTGTATTTTTCATGAATTAAACAATAATAAACGTGCACAAACAAATGCAAAAAATTAACAAAACATGCCACAAGAATCCATAAAATTGCAAATTATGAAAAGAAGTTATTTTGTTTTGAATTTATGGGAGTAATTCATATAGGACAAAAATCACGTGCTCACAGCTGCCCCTCTTTGGTCGGGAACACGAAGAGTTCTCGAGCAAAGATAAGTGAGCGGATACGAGCAATTTTTGTCCATTTGAACACTCCGTGTGAAGCATCTTTGAAAGATTTGACCGCACCGTGCTTCTGAGGTTGCCTACATATCCTTGGCTAAAAAGGAATCATGTCAGTGTAGTTCGGGAAGGTTTGGTAGCTGGGACTACCAGGAGCTGTGATTTCACTGCTGTTGTTGCTGCTACCGTTTGCTGACCCCCTTATTACACCAGGTCAAAACAAAAGAAGCTAGACTAAGCTATGATCTATGAATCACAGAAAGTCCTATCTATGTCTTCATCTTGCGGTTCTTGTTGCCTTGAACTTGTATCCTTCCGACGGAATTCTGACATTGTTGTCTTGAATTATGATCAGAGATGTTTTGCCATTCCTCCAAGTGATGCTTGACTGTTGAAATTCGAAATGTATTCCCGACTGCTAACACGTGAAATGTATTCCCTTATTCTCCAGGTGGGCTCATGATTGCTGAACTTGAAATGTATTCCCTTGCTCTCCAGGTGGGCTCCTGACTTCAACAAAATAGACAAACAAAGAAATTTTCTGCCCCAGTTTGGTGGCTGAGCACATCATGTTATCAAACATTAAAAATTTGAAAGCTAAAATTTGAATTGTACTTTCCTTGTTCTCCAGGTGGCGCCTGATTGCTGAAACTTGAAAAGTATTCCTTTGTTCTCTAGGTGTGCTCCTGATTGCTGAACTTGAAAAGTATTCCCTTGTTCTCCATGTGGGCTGCTGACTGCAACAAAATAGACAAGCAAAGAAATTTTTTTGCCCCGGTTTGGTGGCTGGGCACAACATGTTATCAAATATTAAAAATTTGAAAGCTAAAATTTGAATTGTACTTCCCTTGTTCTCTAGGTGAGCGCCTGATTGCTGAAACTTGAAATGTATTCCCTTGTTCTCCAGGTGGGCTCCTGATTGCTGAAACTTGAAAAGTATTCCCTTGTTCTCCAGGTGGGCTCCTGATTGCTGAAACTTGAAAAGTATTCCCTTGTTCTCCAGGTGGGCTCCTGACTTCAACAAAATAGACAAACAAAGAAAATTTTTTGCCCCAGTTTGGTAGCTGGGTGCGACATGTTACCAAATATTACTAAAATTTGAAAGCTAAAATTTGAATTGTACTTCCCTTGTTCTCCAGGTGGGCGCCTGATTGCTGAACTTGAAATGTATTCCCTTGTTCTCTAGGTGGGCGCCTGACTTCAACAAAATAACAAACAAAGAAAATTTCTTGCTCCAGTTTGGTAGCTGGGCACATATGTGAGTGTTAAACTGAATCGTATTGCCAAATGTTACTAAAATTTTGAAAGCTAGGTCCTATTATCCAGGTAGGTCCTGACAACTCTTAACAAAACAACAATTTTACATCTAAGCTATGTCTTTTAAAGGTATGACTTCCACTATATCTTGTTATCTAAGTAGACCTTAAACTATGTCCCATTATCCAGGAAGGTCCTGAAAACTTCTAATTGAATCCTATCTTAAACAAGCAAACTTTGAAACCAACTTATATTCCTTTGGGGTACATTTATGCTAAATTATACTACTTAATGATTGTTTTGAAATTTAAACTAGGTTCCATTTTTCAGGAGGGTCCTGAGAATTTATGGTCAAACCTGTTTTGGTGTTTGCTTTTCCCCTAAGGAAGGTTTCTCCGACACCAACGAAAACTTTCTGCCCCTGTTTCAATCAAAGAAAAGTCTTGTCAGTTTAAAATGTTGTTAGTTGCTGGCATTCTTGCTAGGCACACCCCTGCCGTTGGGCTCTACTCCGACTTGCTTCCCTGGACTTTCCTTGAATCGCTTCGACTTCCCGACCGACTTTCAACCCATGACTTTGATGACCCAAGTGTTCCATCACATATTGTTGTTTTTTATGTTTCTGACCCCTCCATCCGAAACTTTGCTTCTCCCACAAGACTATCCAATCAATCCACGATGACACTTCCGGTGGTTCTTTATGTCTTATTTTGCCTTTTGACATCTCCGATATATTCTGGCCCTATTGTGCTTTGCAACTGGGAAACTGGTAGTTAGCCTTGACATTCCTCCCTTTTTGTTTCAAACAGAACTGACACTGAAACATCCTAAAGAACAGACCCTAAAAGAATGAAATGCAATGACCTCGAGGGTTAAGGATAGAGAGAATTCGAAAATGAATGATTTGTAATGAAGAAGGAAGAGAAGAGGACTTATCTGAGTGGAACAGCTGGTACCATTGATCATGCCATGCATTTTGGATTAACCGGCCCAGTCTGTCCAACCAATCAACTTAGGACTACCACATTTTCTGCTTCGGACTTTCATAACCTGATTTTTCACCCAAACCCAAACCTTGCTCATCTTGCAATGTCTTGAGCAGCTTTCAACCACAGACTTGTCTCATTTTCCCATCTGAAAACTCACATTCACCTTACGATGCCCGCGAGGGTTTTCACCAATAAGACTCTCTCATTTTGATTTCTTTTAACTCACTTCACCTTACGGTGCCCGTGAGGGTTTTTACCAATAAGACTCTCTCATTTTGATTTCTCTCAACTCCCGTCGCCTTACAGTTCCCGTGAGGGTTTTCACCAATAAGACTCTCTCATTTTCATTATTTTTATTCTTGTACCGGAGTGTTGCCCCTGACACGAATCACTTTACTTTCTCATATTGGCACTACTTGAAGACTGATCGGAAGGTCTTTCTTTGGACCGTAATGCAGGTTTTTGGATGGGGTTAGAAAGAAGGGTATCAAAGGCTCAAAAACAATTCAACATGGGTTCAAAGTTACAACTTTCAGAATCAGATTTCTCACAATAACCACAACTTCTGCCCCAGTTCTTTCTTGGGGGACTTTTGGATTTTTGTTTTGGTGTGACTGAACCTCAGAGAGACTGTCTACGTGCCTTTTTGGGATCTAGTCAAACGTAGTTCAGGTCATAGAAACTACTTCATTGTTGCGATCTTTCCTTTCTTCCACTTTTCTTTTCTTTCTTTTCATTTTTTCCTTTTCTCTTTTCTTTTCTTTTCTTTTCTTCTCCCTTTCTTTTCTTTTCTCTTCTCCTTTTTCTTTTCTTTGTTTTTTTCTCCTTTTCTTCTTGTTTTTCTTCTTTTTTTTTCTTATATTCTCTATTTTTTCTTTTCTATTTCACTGTTTTTCTCTTGCTTCTCCGCTTACTTTCCCCTGCTTGGGCTTACCGATTTTATTATTGATTCCGAAAGAGGGGTGTGAAAGAAAATAAATAAGGCTCAAAAGGGTCAACAAAGGATAAAGTGTTTGGATAGCAGAACAAAATGCCTTCATCATTTCAATCTCAAAATATGCCAAATACAATCAAGTACAAACTAGACAAAAAAATCATACATAGTATCATTTGACTGCGTCAGAGTTGATAGCCATCTCTACACATTTCCCTTCCACATCTGTCAAATATAGCGCGCCATTGGACAACACTCTAGTTACAACAAATGGCCCCTGCCAGTTCGGGGCGAACTTTCTTTTTGCTTCAACCCAATGAGGTAAGATGCATCTCAACACCAATTGCCCTACTTCAAATTTTTGCGGACGCACCTTTTTGTTATATGCTCTTGTCATTCTCTGTTGGTACAACTGTCCGTGACATACTGCTACCAATCTCTTTTCATCAATCAAACTTAGTTGTTCCAAGTGGGCTTTGACCCATTCAACATCATCAATTTCTGCCTCGACGATAATCCGAAGGGATGGTATCTCAATTTCTGTGGGAATTACTACCTCAGTACCGTATACCAATGAATAAAGAGTCGCCCCTACTGAAGTGCGGACAGTAGTGCGATAGCCTAACACTGTGAAAGGTAACTTCTCATGCCACTCCCTGGACCTCTCCACCATTTTCCAAAGTATTTTCTTGATGTTCTTGTTAGCTGCTTCGACCGCTCCATTCGCCTTAGAACGATATGGGGTGGAGTTGCGGTGCGTGATCTTAAACCGCTGACATGTCTCCGCCATCAGATGACTATTGAGGTTGGAACCATTATCCGTGATGATTACCTTCGGGATCCCGAACCGATAGATGATATTTGCATGCACAAAATCGACCATTGCCTTCTTGGTCACAGATTTGAAAGTTTTCGCCTCAACCAACTTAGTGAAATAATCAATAGCTACCAGAATAAACATGTGCCCATTTGACGTCGCTGGCTCGATCGACCCAATGACATCCATTCCCCAAGCAACGAAAGGCCATGGTTCCAACATTGTATGCAATTCAGACGGTGTAGAATGAATCAAATCTCCGTGTCCCTAACATTGATGACACTTGCGCACGAAACTGATACAATCCCGTTCCATGGTAAGCCAATAATAACCTGGTCGTAGAATCTTCTTGGCCAATACATATCCACTCATATGGGGTCCACAAACTCCTACATATAGCTCGGTCATGATAACTGTAGCCTGTTTAGCATCTATGCATCTTAATAAACCAAGATCCGGAGTTCTTTTGTACAACACCCCTCCACTGAAGAAAAATCCACTTGCCAAGCGTCGAATCGCTCTTTTTTGATCCCCTGTGGCATGTGCTGGATATACTCCCATCCTCAGATATTCTTTAATGTCATGGAACCACGGCTCACCATCGAGTTCTTCTTCCACCATATTACAATAGGCATGCTGATCTCGGACCTGAATCTGCAAAGGGTCCACATAAGCCTTATCTGGATGATGCAATATTGATGCCAAAGTAGCCAAAGCGTTGGCAACTTCATTATGAATCCTTGGGATGTGCCTGAAATCTATCGATTGAAACCGTTGACAAAGTTCATGCAAACACTGCCGGTACGGTATGAGCTTCAAGTCTCGTGTCTCCCATTCCCCCTGAATTTGGTGTACCAGAAGATCCGAATCACCCATGACCAAGATTTCCTGGACACCCATGTCTATAGACAACCTCAAACCCAAGATACACGCCTCGTATTCAGTCATGTTATTGGTGCAATAGAAGCGAAGTTGAGCCGTAACAGGGTAGTGTTGCCCTGTATCAGAAATAAGTACCGCTCCTATCCCGACGCCTTTGGTATTGGCAGCCCCATCAAAGAACAATTTCCATCCTGGCTTCTTGACGTGTTCTAATTCGTCAACATGCATTACCTCTTCATCAGGGAAGTACGTCTCAAAGGTTCATATTCATTATCAACTGGATTCTCGGTCAGATGATCAGCCAACGCTTGTGCTTTCATTGCAGTCCGAGTCACATAGACAACATCAAATTCGGTAAGCAAGATTTGCCATTTCGCGAGCCTCCCTGTGGGCATGGGATTCTGAAAAATGTACTTCAATGGGTCCAACCGAGAGATGAGATAGGTGGTATATGATGACAAGTAATGTTTCAATTTTTGCGCTACCCAGGTTAAGGCACAACACGTCCTCTCAAGCTGAGTGTACTTCACCTCATAAGATGTGAACTTCTTGTTGAGGTAGTAAATCGCTTGCTCTTTCTTTCCCATGATGTCATGTTGCCCCAGTACACAGCCAAAAGAGTTATCCAAAACTGTCAAATAAAGGATCAAGGGCCATCCTGGCTCCGGTGGGACCAACACAGGTGGACTGGCCAAATACTCCTTAATCCTGTCAAATGCTGCTTGACATTCATCCGTCCATCTGATCGCAGCATCCTTCTTTAGCAGCTTAAAGATGGGCTCACAAGTCGTGTGAGTTGGGCAATGAACCTGCTGATATAATTTAGCCTACCAAGCAAACTCATCACCTCTTTTTTGTTCTTAGGTGTGAGCACGTGATTTTTGCCCCAAGCAAATTATTCCAAAAATATATGCAAAAATGATTTTTGTGTGGAAATTTGTTGATAATTGTGTGGAAATACCAGGATTTGTTTTATTTTTTTTGGAAAGCAAAGCAAAGAAAATTAAAACAAAATACCATTTTTGTATTAACTAGAAAATACCAAAAATAGAAATTAATTACTCTTTAATTTTAGAAAAATCAGAAAAATACAAAGAAAATACAAGGAATAATAAATACAAGAGTAATACGAAAATACAGAAAAAAATAATAAATAAAATATATAATACGAAAAATACTAAGAAAATACAATGTATAAATACAAAAATACAATATACAAAGAAATTGGGCCAAATAACATATTTCAGTGGCCCGATTAATCAAATATACAGACCAAGCCCAAATTAAATATGGCCGGTCAGTTTAACACTAAGCCAAACGACACCGTTCTAAGTAGGTAAATCTGGACCGTTGAAAAGTTTAATCAAATGGTCCAAAACAATGATTGCCTAATAACTAAAACGACGTCGTACGCTTGAACCAATCTGAGCCGTTGATATCATCCATCCAATGGTCACGATTAAATGACCACTTAATGAGGACGACGTCGTTCTGGGTGTAATTGCATCTGGACCGTTGGTACATTTAATCCAACGGTCCCAGATTATTTAGAGCTTTTAAATATACAAAACATAATACATACACATCATTATACACCCTTCGTCCCAAATGAGAAACCTTAGCCGCCCTATCATTCTCTCCACTATAGTCGGAACCCTACCGGCGATGGTCCACCACCTCCGTCAATCAGCCCACCATTAACACCCCCGAGCCTATTTCTTCTCCTCTATCACCCTATCTTATCAGATCTCCCAAAAGACTACTGGAACATCTCGAATAATCCAAAAGGTGTCGCCGGAACCCTACTCCGACGACCACCACTGTTGAACTAGTGTTTGTCATTAACACCCCTCGACCCTCTCATCGTCGTCTTCAACCCCCACTAGGTAGATTCCCTCGAATCAATCCCAAACCCGTCGAATATCAAAAAATGTGTCGCCGGAACCCTACTCCGGCGAACACCCCTAACCCCAAAAATCATCCTATAAAACTCATGACCCTAATAGTCCGTTTCCTAAGAGTCTTTCTTACAAAAATTCGAAGAGTCTGTTCGAAGGTCCAAAAAGCCAAGAAAAATGGCTCATGGACTTCTGATACTGGAAAATCAAGAAAAAGAAAAGAAAAAAGAAGAAAAAAGAAGAAAAAAGAAGAAAGAAGATAGAAAGAAAGAAAAAAAAACACAAAGAAAGCTAAGTACCCTGAACCCCTAACTTTTCTACTGTGCATATCTCTCTTTGATTTTCT
>MU681971.1:3956-18827 GCA_026770625.1 Nicotiana glauca | reverse complement strand
TCGAATGAGAATGTGTCGAGGATCCGGGTGCATTTCATGTGACGTGATCCGAAAACATGTTCTTAAACGACGTTCACTTTCTTAAATAAAAATAATTTGACAAAAGCGGTAATTAATTCTAAAAATGCACAAATAGGATAATACGTAATATTTTAGCCGAATATGACAGTTGAGCGACCGTGCTAGAACCACGGAACTCGGGAGTGCCTAACACCTTCTCCCGGGTTAACAGAATTCCTTACTCGAATTTTTGGTTCGCGACTGTTAAACAGAGTCAAACCCTTCCTCGATTCGGGATTCAAACCCGTGACTTGGGACACCATAAATCTTCCAAGTGGCGACTCTGAATCTTAAATAAAAACGAATCCCGTTTCGATTGTCCTTAAATTGGAAAAACTCCTTCTTTATTATATCCCTTTCCCGGGGTGTAGATAAAGCCTTTCGGTAAAAAGGAGGTGTGACATTAGGCAGCGGTATATCTTGAATGGCTTTGATCTTGGACGGGTCTTGCTCAATACCGCGTCGACTTACCACGAACCCCAGCAATTTCCACCCAGACGGTACACCAAATGCACACTTTGCTGGATTAAGCTTGAGGTTATACCTGTGGAGTCTCTGAAAAAACTTCCTCAGGTCATTGACATGGTCACATTGCTTCCTCAACTTTATGATCACGTCGTCTACATAGACTTCAATTTACCGATGTATCATGTCATTGAACATGGTGGTCATCACCCTCATGTATGTTGCCCCTGCATTCTTCAACCCAAATGGCATGACCCTATAATAATACGTTCCCCAAGGTGTGATGAATGTCGTCTTTTCCGCATCCTCCTCATCCATCATAATCTGGTGATAGCCCCCATAACAATCCACGAAGGAACCAATCTCATGTTTGGCACAATTGTTAATCAATATATGGATATTTGGCAGTGGGAAGTTGTCTTTTGGACTCGCTTTATTGAGATCACGGTAATCAACGCACACTCTGGTCTTTCCATCCTTCTTTGGCACAGGCACAACATTAGCTAACCAGGTGGGATACCGCGTGACCCGGATGACCTTCGCCTCAAATTGCTTGGTGACCTCTTCTTTGATTTTCACTTTAATATCTATTTTAAATTTCCTTAGCTTCTGCTTGACATGAGGGCATGCTGGGTCGGTGGGCAATTTGTGGGCCACCAAATTGGTGCTTAAACCAGGCATATTGTCATATGACCACGCAAAAACATCTTTCTACTCAAACAACGCTTTAATTATCTCTTCTATGAGCTGAGGTTCCAAATGGAGACTTATTTTCATTTCCCGTACATTCTCCTGATCCCCTAAATTGATTGCCTCTGTGTCATTCAGATTAGGTTTGGGTTTTTCTTCAAATTGGCTTAATTCTTTACTGATTTCTTCACATGCTTCTTCATCATTATATTCTACCTCATCATCACACTCAATTTTTTGTACTATTATTTCGGAGTTAGATTGGTATTCAAGACTAGGCCGAAGACTCCTCATGCATGACACATCAGTGAAACCAGCATAAAAGGGACTGTACAAGAAAGAAAAGAAAGACAAAAATAAAGGCTATCAGGAATGAAAAAGGAAGGAAATTGTATTTCATTAAAAATTTAAGATAACAAGGTTTAACTCGTCCAAACGGACAGAACATAGCATCCGAATTACAACCTTGGAAATAACCCAGATTAAACTGAAAGGAAAATCAAAACTAACTACCAAGACTCCCTCCGGGTAGGAAGAGGAGTAGCTTCCCAATTATTAAGCTTTGCATGGGGCCCCACGAACTGCACATCTGCCTTGCTTGGACCTTCTCCTGCCTCTAACACATTCACCTCGTCAAACAGTTTTTCAAACCTCTCAATCAGCTCCTTGTCGGGTTCCATCACCACAGAATTAGGCATTGTCGTTGCTGGGTGCTTCTTGGTACCAGGCCTGACAAAGGAACGGGAAAGGCGGGGGATGGGTTTTGGAAGGGTCCATGCTCTCTTTTACATCTTTTTAGCTCACCTTATGTCAGCAGCGGTGGGCTTGAAGCCTAAACCAAAAGTATCCAGGTTTCCAGGAAGTGATACTGGCTGTGTGATGCCTTGCAAAGAAGCACCCAAGCCTTTTCCAGGTAAGAATCCATTCTTTATCATTTCCGAAGCCACCATGACAGATGCAGCATCTACCCTGGGCACAGGAATACATTCTCCTTCCGGGATCTTTTCAACTAATACTGTGTCTAAGACTTGGTAAACCCATGGGCCTTTGTCATCCTCTGCTTCTTCGAAAGGCATAATGGTATTACATGAACTATCTTCCCCATGCACCACAATTTCCTGTCGGTCCCACTCGAATTTGACCATCTGATGCAAGGTAGATGGAATTGCTTTTGCTGCATAAATCCAAGGTCAGCCCAACAACAGATTGTAAGAAACAGCCACGTCGAGCACCTGGAACTCCATAGCAACTGGTCCTATCATCAGTTCCAACACTATATCCCCAACCGTGTCCTTTCCTTCTCCATCAAATCCTCACACGAAAATGCTATTCTTATGGATCCTCTCACTGTCCACCTTCAACTTGTCCAGTGTGGAGAGAGGGCAAATGTTTGTGCTGGACCCGTTGTCAATTAGCACTCGAGTGACCACGGAGTCTTCACATTTCACCGTAAGGTAGAGTGCTCTATTATGCTCAGTGCCCTCCAAAGGCAGATCATCATCAGAAATTGTAACCCTGTTGACCTCGAAAATCTTGTTTGTTATTTTCTTCAGATGATTCACAGAGATCTTATCAGGAACATGGGCTTCATTCAGAATCTTCATCAATGCCCGGCGGTGCTCATCCGAATGGATCAATAATGATAGTAATGAGATCTGTGCCGGGGTCTTTCTCAACTATTCTACAATGGAATAATCTTGCGCCTTCATTTTCTTCAAGAATTCTTCTGCTTCTTCTTCAGTTACGACCCTTTTTATTGGTACTGGATTATCCTTGGGTGCTTTAGCTTTTCTCAGTTCTTCAGGGGCAAAGCATCTTCCTGAACGAGTCAGCCCATGGGTTTCGCAAACTTCCTCTTTAACTTCCTTCCCCTTATACATCACTGTCACTCGGCCGTAATTCCATGGGACGACCTTTTCACTGACTATTGGTAATTGAGTCACTGGCTTGATGATAACCGGTTCGGTGCAAGCCCCTTTTATGATCACAGCGGGTTTGACAACCACCCCCGGCACCATTAGCTGGCTCTTGTTTTACTGCAACATTGCTCAAAGGCTCCTTCTTTATCACTACGCTTGGTTTGCTTACTGTCCCTTCTACCTTTATCAATGCCCTCCCACTAGCTAGTTTCTCATTCGATCTGTCCTCACTAGCCCTGATCATCATTACGGTTTGTGAAAGCTTCTTATGCTCTCCCTTTTGTACTAACTCAATCATATGGGTCTCGTGATGGGCTGGCAATGGATTCTGAGTGATGTTAGGCGTCTCTAGGGCCTGCACTTCAATTCGGCGGGTATTAATGACCTCCTGGATGGCCGTTTTCAAATGCTAGCATTTTTCTGTGTCATGTCCCAGAGCACCTGAACAATACTCACAACTCACCGAGTGATCCAGATTCCTTGGGAGAGGATTTGGCAATTTGGGTTCAATCGGACTCAACATGCCCAACTGTCTCAATCTATGATAAAAGATAGTGTAAGATTCACCCAACGGAGTGAAAGTCTTCTTCTTCTGTAGCCTATCATTCTTGGAAACAGGGTTGGGTCAAAAACCGGTTCCAGTGGGGTTTCTGTAGGATCTCGGGGGTGGGTAAATGCTCTGAGTTGGGTAAGTATTTTATGGGGTGGGTGGGTGCCATTGCGCATAGGTAGGAGGTTGGGGGGTATGTTTAGGCATGGTGTACAGAGAAATGGGGGACAAGAGGTGGGTAGTAGTGTTGCGGTGGGCCATATGGGGTGTGTGGGTATGTTTGGGGATGGGGTCGTGGTTGGTGATAATGTGGTGATGAGCCTCGGGACCAAGCTCTCGATTCTACTACTGCAACATCTTCTTTCTTTTTCTTTCCCAATACCCCTCCAGTGCCGCTCTGGATAGCCTGGGTATTTGACTTGATTGCCGAATAGCTCATAGTTTTGTTGGACTTGAGACCCTCTTCCACCATACTTCCCATTTTCACTACCTCGTTGAAAGTTTTTCCCACTGCTGATACCAAGTGACCATAGTAGGTGGGCTCCAAAGCATGTAAGAAGTAATCGACCATTTCGCTCTCTTTCATTGGAGGATCGACTCTTGCCGCCTATTCTCTCCACCGAAAACCGTACTCTCTGAAGCTTTCCCCGGACTTCTTCTCAATTTTTGTCAGCGACAGATGGTCCGGGACAATTTCGAGATTATATTGAAAGTGGCATGCAAACGCTTAGGCCAAATCATCCCAAGTGTACCATCGGGCATGATCCTATCGTGTATACCATTCCAGCGTTGCACCACTCAGACTTTGACTGAAGTACGCCATCAATAACTCGTCCTTTCCCCCAGCTCCTCTCATTTTACTGCAAAATTCCCTCAGATGGGCTACCAGATCACCGTTCCTGTCATACAGATCAAACTTAGGTAACTTGAATCCCGCAGATAACTGGACGTCGGGAAACAAGCACAAGTCCTTGTAAGTCACGCTCACTTGACCTCCGAGACCCTGCATATTTCTGAATGACTACTCTAAGCTCTTAACCTTTCGTATCATCTCCTCCTGCTTAGGGTTTTTGGGAGGCTTCTCTTCTTCACCTGAGAGATCAAAACGGGGAGTGTAAGAGTATGATTTTGGTGGTTTGAAGGTGGGTTCAGGTGGGTAATAGTGGTTTTCATGGGTTTGGAACAGAGGTTCACTAGAGGATTTGTGTAATGCGGCGGGTGGAGGAGCCACAAACACAGGAGTAGTTGGTGGTGGAGGGCATGGGATTTGTTTGGGTGGTGAAGGTGGTGGTGTTTGGGAAGTGGTTGCGTAGTATTGCTGGTAAGTAGGGAAGGCCGGAGAGGAGTTCATTGTGGGAGGATCTTATGGCTGAGCTAATGGTGAAGTGTAGGCAGGGTTAGCAGGATAGGCTGGTAGTGGGTGTCCCTTTGACCAGGCCTGGTACATCTCGGCCATTTGCTGCTTCAGTTTATACATCTCCTCTTTCATTGCATTAACGTCCACTACTTCCTCCTCCCTAGACGGGTTGACAATGCTTGCTTCTAGCTCTTGGTTGATCATTTTTTACTTATCCTTGGAGCAGGTGTTGTCGGGATGGGTTGCCAGAATGCCAGTCAACTTAACCACTTGCCTGGACTCATCATCAACAAACAACTTTGTTAGCGGTTAGAGCATTAACATATAGATAATCGCACATTTGGGCAATGAATGCACCTAGGCAGTTAACGGTTTCTATTATGCATTCGCTCGACTGCTTGCGTCATCCTGGCTTTCCTTATTCCCGATTGCAACTTCTTTTATTTTATTTTCATCCTTGCCTTTGTTTTCTATTTGTTTTTATTCTCCCATCCTTCTAGTGTTGCCATTGCTCTTTCCTTTTGGCTTCTTATTCTCTCTCTTTTAATTTTCTTTTTCACTCTTGTTTTTCCTCTCTTTTCTTTACATTTTCTTTCTTGTTTTTCCTCTCTTTTTATTTTCTTTATTTTTATTTCCCCAATGTTTCCTCTCTTTTTCCTTCTCATTTAATTACGGTCGAATCCTATGGAGATTGCCTACGTATCATGACCCCGTATGAATCAGACCAAGCGTAGTTCGTGAAAATGAATGTAAAATATAAGCAAAATGTTTTGGGATTTTCAATTTTATTGATAGCAAATACTTTGATTACAAGGACTCAAACTATTATACTCTGATTAAAAGACAAACTACAGACTCCATCATCACTGTTCTATCTCAAAAGGAAAATACAGACTCAACCAACTGACAGACTCTTAGCGAAAGGAAAATGCAGACTCAAACAACAGACAGACTCTAGTAGAAAAGGAAATATAGACTCAAATGACAATCATGAATACATTAAAGCTCCTGGTTCCCGCGGGACATCGTTCGGTCTCGCCGCGGGCCTATATGCAAGTTCCCCCTGAAGTCTGTCCAAGTCACTCATTATCTGTTTCACAAATATCATCACCGATGCAAAGAAGGTGGTGCCAGTCATGTTTTCGCACACTTGACATTTCCTGGTAATGTAGTGAGCAACATTTAAGATTCTCTCTCTGATTATG
This sequence comes from Nicotiana glauca, assembly GCA_026770625.1. NCBI lineage: Eukaryota > Viridiplantae > Streptophyta > Magnoliopsida > Solanales > Solanaceae > Nicotiana > Nicotiana glauca. Next base: position 12,581 of record MU681971.1, on the reverse strand, counting down.
CCCTTTTCCTGAAGCAACCGTCCTATCTGTTGGGCCCTGGCCTCTAAAGTCTGCTTGGCTACCTGGTTTTCTTCCTGGAGTCGGTGCAAGTCCATTTCTAATTGTGCCAATGCCGCGTAGCAATGCTCTCTTTCAATCCTGAATTCTTTTACCGGTTTGATCATTTTGTCCTCTGTGGCGATGACCTTTTTCCTTAATCCCGTGACCTCATTATCGTATTCTTCTTTCAACTGTTTAACTATGCTGGCTCGTTCTTCCGCGTTTTTAGCCAATTATTTTCGAACCCCGGCTAATTCCCTTTCTGCTTTGTTGAGGTCAAAACTGTAGTCATTCACTTTTTGCCTTAGATTTTCTATAATCTTTGGCACTCCTGACGGGATTTTCGGCTGCTATCTTCATCTTTTGGATCTGGGCTTATAAGGCTTCATTCTCTTTGGCCAATTTCTTCTTCTCACCCTCGTCGGCTGCGGCTTGTACACTATTTTCAAACTAAAGGTCTTGGACCAGCTTTTCCAATTCTCCTATTTTGGCCCTGTATTCATTTTCTTTAGCTAACCAGGCCCACTGTTCTTGCGAAGATTCGTCAAAATCCTGGAGGTGAGGTATTTTGGCCGGTCTCCCAAATGTAACGTCCCTTATATACCAGGAATGATACTCAGGTGAAACTTCCCCTTTAGATTGATCCCGCACACAGGTATTTGCCACCAAATATTGACATTCACTCCAGACTTGGCGGACCATTGCTTCAAGAAACTGGCCATCAAGATCAATCTCAACCAGTTGGAGACTAAGACCGCCATCTTTTGGCACTATTTGGCATCTCCCGAGTTGCCTTAAAACCCGATACGGAGCATAAGGTTGAATGCTCTTAAGAACCATCAAGAGGAAATGCGGCCTTGCTGCTGGCATATATATGATTTCATCAACAGGCAACCATCCAAACGTCCACTCTATTTGACTAGCAGTGAGGGACCGAAAGTATGTTGTCCAGCCCGTGAATCCTTCAGGCAAGCTGACCCCCTTAATCCTCGTATAAAACTCCTCTATACATGCTTTCTCTGTAGACCCATAACTCAGGAACTGAGGACGAGGTCACAGGTGTTCGGTCATCCACATTTGCAATAATAGATTGCACCCCTCAAAGAAGTCTCCTCCGGCTTTGCAAGATGTAAGAGCACGGAAGATTTCAGCTACTATCATGGGCGCAAGAGTACTTTTGGCTTGAGTCATTAAAGTGCTGACGACCCCAACGATTTTTATGTCAATGTTTCCATCCTTCCTCGGGAATACCAAAAGCCCCAAAAAGACCACCATAAAAGCAAAACGTCTGTGTTCCTCCCATTTTTGCCGGTTTCCTTTGCTACATATTTTGCTTTTTTGGGTTATTGAACCCTCCTATGTGGCCATATCTGTGGTATATGAAGTGTCGGGTGCAGAATCCATCTGCCAAGTCCGTGTTGTGAACCATCCTGACTATCTTTAGCGAGTCTAAGAATCTGTGTATATCTATGGTTCTCGGGGCAACCAAGTACTTGTGCCTTAAAGGAACCTCAGCACTTCCGATGTACCTAGCTATTTCCTCTAGGGTCGGGGTGAGTTCAAAGTCCAAAAAATGGAACACATTGTGTGTCGGGTCCCAACATGTGACCAATGCTCTGATGATGTCTCCCCGAGGCACAATCTCCAACAACCCGTTAAGCCCTTTCAAATATTTTTTGACCTTGCCTTGTCCTTCTGCACCTATATCGTTCCACCATAGACGCAACTCCAGAGGGATTTTATTCATGATTGAGAATGGTTCATTTTGAATCTTGCTCATCCTGCACATTTATTAAGGTGATTTAATCACTTATTTTGAACTAAAAGGAAAAAATGACACTATTTTTTCTCTAATTTCTAATTTAAAACGAACAGCCGATTTTGCAGATACGGCCTTTCAGCACCTCGAGAAGAAGATTTTAAGGTTGTGCCCGCTAACCGTTGAGAAATGCTCCAAGGTGGTTATTCTTGCAAAAACAACCTTTCGGCATCCTTTTAGGGACATTCGGCTTGTTTTAGACAAGAATGACATCACCCGACTTATTCATGACAAAATTAAAATTTTTATTATTTTTGTGCTAGTTTTGCAAAATGGTAGTTGGACCCGATGGGGTTACATACGTATCCTACATCCTGTGAAAATTAAATTGGCGTAGTTCAGGCAAATAAAACCAACTATTTTCGAAACAAAACTCTTTTTTGTTGGCAAATACACCATTTCTGAAAAAAAGACTCTTTTTTTATATTTTTTCAGTGGCAAACAAGCAAACTATTTTGAAAATAAAACTCTTTTTGTTTTCTTCTTTTTTTTATTGGCAAAAAACAAACTAAAATAAAAACACTTTTCTTTTTTCCTTCATTTTTCTCAAAAATCCGGCAGAGTTTCAGCACTACTTGGACATTGGTTTTTCCTAAAATAGGTAATTAACCCTCTACACTGCTATTTTTCTCTTTTTCAACTTTTCCCTAATATTCAAAGCCGGTCAGCATGCGAGTCCAAGACAAATAAATGCACGCGCAACATGTAAGATGCATTAGGATGGTCTTTTTATTTCAGGTTACCTGTCCTAGACGGACCCAACCCCTGTGTTGAGTCCCCTAAGTCATATGCACGTGATGCAAATAAACGCTCATACTAGGGATCCGGCATGAAGTCAAGTTATTCTAGGTTCAAAACCTGGGTATGTGTTCTAGACTGTGTAACCGAGCGGACAACTCGAGTCGAGGAGGGGGCTACGTACCGGGAACCAAAAGGCCATCCGACTTAGTAACTTGTCCGGCCTCTTTCTTATTTCAGGTATGACACTAACAGAATAGGGAGTCTCAACCAGTAAGCACATCCCCAGAGGTGAGAAGAGAAGGGTTTCGTCACAGTTTATATACATTCCAGATAATATCAAAGCGGTAAAATATTTAGCACATATAGCATGGAACATGTAGAAAAATTAGAAAAAGCCAAATATAACAATTTAACTGACCTTGAATTCTTAAACCCTGAACCAAAGAATCTAGGTTTGAATTCCCCAGTGGAGTCTCCAGAGCTGTCACACCTCCTTTTTACCTACCCCGCAAGGGCATAAAGGAGTTTTTCCAATTAAAGGACAATCGAAACGGGATTTATTATTAAAAATCAGAGTCTCCACTTGGGAGATTTATGGTATCCCAAGTCACCGGTTTAATCCCGAATCGAGGAAAATATGACTCTGTTAACAGTCTGCGAACTAGAAATCCGAGTAAGGAATTTTGTTAACCCGGGAGAAGGAGTTAGGCATTCCCGAGTTCCGTGGTTTTAGCACACTCGCTCAACAGTCGTATTTGGCTTATTTATCTGATTTTAATACATGTTGAACCTATGCGCAAATTTTAACTTTTTACCGCTTTTATTCAATTTTTATAAGAAAGTTGAACGTCGTTTAAAATGTGTCTTTGGATTACGTCACATGAAATGCACCCGCAATCCCGAACACATTTTATTCAACGTTTTGGAATTTGATTTGGGTCACATGAAATGTACACCCGAGTTTAAGAAGGTAGTTTTATTAAAATATGCGCCTAAAGAGACTAGCGCATTATTATCTTTGGGGAAGACCGTGAAATTCGCTAAACGACCCATCCCGAATTCTAAGTGTCACACCTCCTTTTGCCCCCCCCCCCTCGAGGGATTGTATAAAGGAGTTTTTCCAATTTAAGTGACAATATTCGAAACGAGATTATTTTGTATATTTCAGAGTCGCCACTTGCAATAAATTAAGGTGTCCCAAGTCACCGATTTATTTAAATCCCGAATCGAGGAAATTTCGACTTTCCAAATGAAGTCTGCGAACCAAAAATTCTAAGTAAGGAATTCTGTTGACCCGAGGGAAGGTGTTAGGCACCCTCGGATCCCGTGGTTCTAGCACGGTCGCTTAAATTATTATAGATGGCTAGAATATCTGATTTTTATGAATGTTATAACCTATGTGCTTTTAATTAAGTTAGAACCGCTTTTATTAAGTTAAAACTATACCTTTAAACAAACGGGTCTAATTTCAACCTGGACCCGAGCCCTAACTATACATGTTTTTGCATCCTACATTGTTTCCTCTCTAAAAGTGAAAAGGAGAAGCAACATCCTATATTTTTGAGTTATTCGTAGTTGAATTGTGAACATGACTTGTTAGAGTTTGAAATGAACTAAACATGCTCCCGTTTAACATTTACAGGCCCAGTCCAACGTGGATGATGCAAAGCATGGACTGGGCCATCCTGTTCTGATTTGAACCTGACTACATGGCGTTATCCACGTTTAAATTTGCCATAAGGCTGAAACGAGATCGATGTTGAGGGAAACTGTTTTTACGGGACTAAATGAACCAAAAAGTATAAACTATTGATTATTTAACCTTAGTACTTGATATGCAGTTAAATGGGCTATAATGAAATAAACTAGCGATGGCAGTAAATGGATGCTACATCATTGGTTTTTCTAGCTAGCATACATGGGAATGAATTCACAAACTTAGATTACTACCAATCAGAATTTATTCATACATTTACAGACTACTCACATGATTCGACTGAACAAATAACTAACATATATACAACTAAATGTATGAAGATGCGATTAAGTGACTTCGAGCTTTAAAGCTCCACTTTATTCATACTTCGAACTTCGGCTACATTGCATACCAGTGTAACAGATGTGTACCTGGAATTGGATAAACAGAAATGAAAGAGGGAGAGATCAGTAGCAGCCCAAACACAGCAAGCAAACAGCAACCCAGCGACAGATAGAGAACCCGATAGAATAAATCCCAGGAGAAACAGTAGGAATTTCAAAGATACCAAACAGCAATACCAACACCAAAAACTCGGGTATACAACCAGAAATATCGAAAAGAATTACCAGCAACCGAAAGATGAACTCGAAAATATAACTTGACAGTTAAAATTGAAGCCCTCTTTAGTTCTCAACGAAACAGTATTAATTGAACCCCCTGACTCTTTAAACTTTCTCTATTTTAGCACTGATTTTTTGATCCAGAAAAATCTCCTATTCTGTCCAAGCTCTCTTCTATTTATGCCCTCCAAGACTGCCTCTGTCTTTTGCAATAAACAGGCCCTCCAGCTCTTAAGAGCACTCACCCTATTAGAAAAATATTCTTGCCCATCATATTCTCTTACCAGCCCATTACTAAATGTTTTGTACCATTTTTAATTCGTTTGTCCCCCACTACCATTTGTCTAATTCTATTAATTAATTCAAAACATGGGTAGGTGTATTTAATTATTTCTTTTAACACCATTATGTCTTGTTCCCCACTATGCATTAAATAATGAATTATTTTACTATTGTTAGAACTTAGTAGGCAGAGCACTTAACATAAATAATTCGGCCAATTGTCAATTCCCGTATTGCCCTTGAAATTACTGAAATTACTATTCTACCCCATCCCTTCAATCTGTAACAAAATTTAACAAATAAACAAAATTGATTCCTAATCAAACACCAAATCATTACAGCTATAACCAAGTCAAGCCTAACAATTGACTAATTAAACACATGAAACTAATTTCCAATCAACAACAAACAAGGCAACATGGTCGGATTCACACCAGAAACAAACTTTTACAGAACTACAAGTAGATTCAAATCACTAAAATCAATCATCAGTTGAACTTCAAATTAAATCCAACAGCACTACAACCAAGCCTTTTCAGTAGGATCAAAACTCTTGTTTTCAAATTTGCAAACATAAACCATTTCATATATTTACTTAAAGAAAACTCAAGAGCAATAAAAGTAGGAGATTAGAAAGGGACCTCGACGATTCAATTCCTTGAACTATTTCTTTCAATCTGAGCAAGTCGCAGACTAGGAAACGTCGTGGACAAGAACTCGACGGGAACGAAACCTCCAATGGAAACCAATGAGAGTGCCTCGATGTGCAACTCGTGACAGTCATGGTATTGTTTAAATTGCATGATGAATATGAGTCTTTACTGGTGCGCTCGTTAATGAAATGAAGCTGTCAGATTTTTAATCTCCTCCATTTTTGCCGTTTTCCAGCCCTCTCTCGTGCGTGTTTGTGCGTTGCTGGTGAAGTAAGGTCGTTGGATGAGAGGTTAAGCTGACTGGTTCATGTGGCTGGAGGCTGGCTGGACGTCGATGAAGGAGCTTGGTGGTGAACGACGGACTGGGTAAGGTCATTTGGCGATGGATGGTTGCTGGAAGGTTCAGTGGTTATGGTTGTTCGTCGTGGGTGCTGTTGGGGACTGGTTGTTTGGACGTGAGGGACTGGTTTAGGCGATGGAGGAAGTCGACGACTGGGATGCTTGGACGTTGTGTCGTCGACGAAGAAGAAGAAAAATGACGCAGAAGGAGGTGGTCGTTTGGCTGGTTGAATGAGAAAGAAAGGGTGGCGGCGGCTTGGAGTTTGGTTAGTCATTCATGGCTGGAGGTGAACGACGAAGGGGAGGCTGTTTCGTTGGTGGTTGACACCGTCGATGGAGGCTATTCCGTCGAGCTGGAGACGGAGGAGGCGACGAAGGCTGGAAGGGCAGCCATGGCTGGAGGGGTTGTTTGGGTGATGGGTTGTTTGGAGAAGATGAAGAGGGGGGCGGGTGTTTTAGGTTAGGGTTTGTAAATGAAAAATGAAATGAAGAGAGAAGGTTGTTTGGGTTATGGGGCAGACCGGGTCGGGTTGACCCGATGGGTTTTGGGTTGGACTTGTAAGACATTTGGGCCAGGTGAATTCAAAATGAGGATAAGGCCCAATCCGATTTTTCTTTCATATCTTTTGCTCTTCTTTTCGTTTATTTGCTCCAACATTAAACTTAAAGATTCTAGATTAAATTAATAAAACCAAAATCAACTTAAACTACTAATCAACTCCTAATAATAATTATCAGCAAAATTAAACATCAATTAAAATAAAATCACACAATTTGGACATTAAATGCTAAAAATACAAAAAATATATATTTTTGTGATGATTTTTTTTTTTTTGTAAAACAAACTTAATTACTCCTAATTAGAATCAAATCCCAAATGCAAATGCAAAATATTTTTTGTATTTTTATTTATTTAACAAATAAGGATGCCCAGAAAAATACAAACAATAAGGAAGAAATTACATAAAAATTCACCGAAAAGCACACACGACACAAAACTATTTTATTTTGGATTTTTTTTTGGGAGTGATTCTCCTATAGGGTAAAAATCACATGCTCACAGCTGCCCCTCTTTACTCGGCAACACGAAGAGTTTTCGCGCAAAGAAAATGAGCGGATACGAGCGATTTTTGCCCGTTCGAGCACTCCGTGTGAAGCATTTTGAAAGAGTTTGACAGAGCCTTTGCTTCGGGAGGCCTCCTACATATCCTGGGCTAAACAGGAATCAGGTCAATGTAGTTCGGGAAGTTTTGGTAGCTGGGACTACCATGAAGCTGTGATCTTGCTGTTACTGCCGTTGCTGTTGCCACTACTTCTTACTGACCTCTTTATTACACCAAAAGGAAAAATCAAAGCTAAACATAGCTACGCCTATCAACTATGAGTTACAAGATTCCTATCTATAATTCTTTTGAAAACTTGATCTCGAGTCTTAGCTGATCTTGCTGTAGACTTTGATCTGAATCTTGATGCTCGCGGGTTGTAGGTGCTTGTTTACTTCTGCAATATTGAGTGCTACAAGATTGGCGGTGCTTGCGACTTCAATCAGATTTTGAGCAATCCGCGCCTTTTGTCTGCTCCAATATTTGAGCTGACCTTTTTTGCTTCTCTTTTTGTTCTTTTCTTCTTCTTCTATTCCAGATTGAGATTCATCCCATCGGCCATCTCACACCTTGTGTCTTAAGATTGACCTGCTCATGATAGCAAAACAAACAAACAAACAAAATTTTCTGCCCCAGTTTTCACTAGGAAAATTTCGTGGGTTAGTTGTGGCATATATCTAATCAATCAAATCAGGATTATGTAGGGAGATCTTCAGTTTTTCGGCCGGGACTTGGAAAGAAAAAGCTCCTTGGGTTATGCCAGGGAGATCCTCGATTTTTTGGCCGGGATTTGGAAAGAACAAGCTCCTTGGGTTATGCCAGGGAGATCCTCGATTTTTTGGCCGGGATTTGGACAAAAAAAGCTCCTTGGATTATGCCAGGGAGATCCTTGGTTTTTTGGCCGGGATTTGGAAAGAACAAGCTCCTTGGGTTATGCCAGGGAGATCCTCGATTTTTTGGCCGGGATTTGGAAAGAACAAGCTCCTTGGGTTATGCCAGGGAGATCCTCGGTTTTTTGGCCGGGATTTGGAACGAACAAGCTCCTTGGGTTATGCCAAGGAGATCCTCGGTTTTTCGGCCGGGATTTGGATAGAAAAAGCTCCTTGGGTTATGCCAGGGAGATCCTCGATTTTTTGGCCGGGATTTGGAAAGAACAAGCTCCTTGGGTTATGCCAGGGAGATCCTCGGTTTTTTGTCCGGGATTTGGAAAGAAAAAGCTCCTTGGGTTATGCCATGGAGATCCTCGATTTTTTGGCCGGGATTTGGAAAAGAAAAGGCTCCTTGGGTTATGTCAGGGAGATCCTCGGTTTTTTGGCCGGGATTTGGAAAG
>MU681970.1:67730-87955 GCA_026770625.1 Nicotiana glauca | reverse complement strand
TGGTAAGTTTGACTGTGCCCGTGTGGCTTGCATGCATATAATTGGACTGATTATGGATCGGGCTGTACGCCGCAGCGAATGTTATGATGATATTGCACTTGGGCTGTAGGAGCCCCTCCGGAGTCTAAACCCCCACAGTGAGCGCGGGAACCAAAATGGATCGGGCTGTACGCGACAGCGGTCATGTGCATTGCATTGCATTCATGTTTTGATGTTTATCTGATCTAGTTGTTTCTGTTTTGTTACTATTTCATCGTTAACTATGCTAAATTGTTAGAGTTAGCTTTACATTGTGGTATTTTCGGGATTTCATACTTTTAGTCATTATATATGTCTATTATCGCTGAGTTGGAAGTACTCACTTTACTCCCTGCACCATGTGTGCAGATCCAGGTACTTCGGGAGTTTAGCTGAGCTTTTGCTGATTTTAGAGTTTATCCGGAGTTGTTGAGGTAGCTGCCTGACGTCCGCAGGACCCGACTCCTCCGCTATCCCTTTTATTTTCTTTCCGTAGTTTTGAGACATTGTATTATTTGGAGTCTTGTCAGACTGTATTGTTAGAGGCTCTAGACTCATGACCCCAGGTCTTTGGGAGTATATTCCGTGTTATCGTGATATTCAGCTTATATCTATCAATCAGCTTAATCTTTTAGCTTCATTGTTGTTAATGATATTTAAATAATTGGTTTTGAGCTTCATGCTCGGGTTGAGAGTGTAAATGGTCAGGCTTGCCTAGCAGTTGTGTTGGGCGCCATTACGACCGGGATCAGGGTCGTGACAAAATCAGTGTTTGCAACCACCAGTTCTACAATTAAAGCATGAATAAAGCTAAATATCACTAACCCATAAACAATTAAGCCCTACAATTGAAGACCCATTAAATACCCACACTAGATAATGAATTTAGCTACTCATAATCAAGGAAGAAATCAAAGATTTAGATGAAATATAAGACATAAAAGTTGATTAGAAGAAAAAAAACTAATAATATAAGCTAAAGCTGCTCTAAAATTACTCTAAAGTGTAAAGTACGGCTATTCACAAGCTCACTGATATGACCTAACAACAACAACGACAACAATAACAACCCAGTAAAATACCACAAGTGGGGTCTGGGGAGGGTAGTATGTACGTAGACCTTACCCTTACCTTGAAGGCATAGAGAGTCTGTTTTCGATAGACCCTCGTCTCAAGATAATAAGAAAAACAGTTGAAATTTTTATGGCTATGACCTAAAAATGTAAAAAACATGTATTTATAAACAGCTAAAATTACAGGACAAAAATATCCCTATGGAGGTTCTGCTATCAACGAAATACTAGGCGTCTCAATGCATGGACTTCCACAGCCGCGCAAAAACAAGTGCAGACCGCGTTTGTTCAATTTTGTTCTTGGTTTGGAATCGGTTTCATGGACAGCGTAAAAGTCACCGCTTCCGCGGCCGCGTAATTTGGATGTGGATCACACTCCTCAATCAAGATCAACTTATAGAGTCTTTGAACATCAATCAACTATCTCAACTATAATACCACCGCGGCCGTGTAGGTATTCCATGGCGGTCAGCGGTCACTATTGTACCCAAAAACTATTCTTTGAATCTCACTTTCGTGGACCGTATAATTGTGACTGCTTTAGCGATGGACCTTACGCGGCCGTTCTTTTTCATCGCGGTCAGCGCTTCAGTCTCAGCTTTGAACTTGTGCAAATTTAACTCCTTCATGAGTTGATTATGGAGTTCTTGCCTCATTTTGACCAAACCCTGCAGAATAGCACATTAAGTCAGTTTTTAAGAATATTTTCACACATTTTTAATCCAAAAACTAAGAAAAAGAGAGCATAAGATAGGCTAAAATCCATAGTTATCAACTCCCCAAACTTAAGCTTTTGCTTGTCCTCAAGCAAACAAAGTAATTACCACCTCGACAAGATGAAAGGAAACTTCCATCTGTCCTAAGGTGACTTCATCAAGCATCAATTAGGACTAACAATTACCCACAACACAAATGCATTATCAACAACATACAACCTTTTTAGTACCATAGCTCTAGTGCGACACAAGTGCATCAAGAGTTGACTTAACTCGTCAAGGAAGCTCGCTCTACTATGTAGGTCATTGTGGAATCCAAACTCTTTCTCATCCACTTTCCATAAGCGAATTTCACTTTAGATTCTAGCACTCAGAACAAGGGTTTTGTGAAAAACAACACTCATTTCGCTCAAAGGAAGGTCACAAGTCCAGCTCTAAGTACCATAAGCTTGCCCCTTTTGTGAATCACCACTAATATATGCTCACTCAACTCGAAATCATATAGGTCTTAGAATGTAATGAAGGATATTGGTTCAAGGTAGGATATATCGGTCTATAAAGGTTTCATCTTTCCTTAAGCACTTCATTTTCTCATTTCGGCTCACACTTTCTTGACTCTTTGAGTCATTTTCTTCTTCCTTAGGGGACTAGAGAGACAAACTGTCACTCTTTCTTCTTCATGATAGTCATTTTATTCATTTGTAATCATTCCAAGCCTTTCATCATTGCTTTCATTGAATCCCTTCATTTTTCTATATTATTCACTTTCTTTTTTACTTTTTGGCCTTTCTTTCTTTTTCTTTTGCCTTCCCTTTTCTTCATTTTGTACCTCTTATCACTTTTGCATTCCTCGTCTCCCCCCCCCCCCAAACTTATGCATTTGCCACTTTTGCTAAGGAAAGATCGGGTGCCAAGAGAGGGTGATTTTAGAACGGAAAAAGGCTTGTATGATGGTTATTGAAAGAACAAGGGCTTCGACTCCATGGGGTTGACTAGGTATATCATATTTGGTGGGCTATGGATGCTTTCAGGTTTCAACTTGGATCAAGGAGAGTCTATAATCATTTCTCAAGTCGAGCTACACTTAGAATTTCTCCTAGACAAATACTGAGGGCAAGTTCTTGACTTATTGGCACGAGACTTGGACTTGAAAATCAATACCTCACCTCACAATTTGTTGGATTACTAAAGAGAACAGAGTCTATGGCCCACAACAACCCTAGCTAAGATTGAGCAAACCAAATGGCTCCGAAAAACCACTCGATGATTGTTTAGTCAACACTAGAGTCTAAAGGTCACAACTAGCATCATTCTTTGCAAATCAACTTGTTTCTAACCATAAGGATAAAGGTAAATGTGTTAGGAACAAGTGAAGCTTGCCTGAGACACTTTTATTCATTACTACTATTTACACAAAAACATAAAAAAAAAATCCAACCCTTAAGAAGGTTGTCATGTCATCCATCATCGGGAAGAGCCACCCGGTTGACAGAAATTCCACCCTTGGAAAGAACCGTGGCATTAAGAAAACCAAAGGCTTATTGATCATGAGAACTTATAAAAGTAAGAAGCTACAAATTGAAAAAGAAAATACTAAATGAAATAAGAAGCTACGCTATTAAGGGAAATTTCAAAAGAAGTTATAAAGTAAAATATGGAAAGTACACTAAATATGTGCAATAGGGGATTGAGACGAATACACATAAAAGGGGAATGAATGTATATATGGAAAGGTAACTTTATATACATACCAAAAAGTAAAAAAAAATGGAAAATAGTATCAAGGTTATTACAGACCAATTATTCAAATCATCATAAAATTAAGGCCACCTCAAATAAAAATTAGCATTGTCCTCAATGATAACAACAAAAAATAGAATAGGGTAAAGGTATAGAGTAAAGAAAACTCCCTATGATGCCTCTGTCTACATGGGGTAACTAGCTGGGTCATGTGGCTGGCCTGAGTCACCTCCCTCGGGGTTTTCCAGCTAAATCTCCAAACCCTCGGTATGGGGATCACCCCTCTTCTCACCAGTTCTCTGCCAGCCTCCTATTTTGGTCCTTGTGCTGCCTGAGCTGCTAGAAATTGCTCCTCCAAGAGTTAGTCCAGTGAGATGTCTCCAGCTGATGTAATCTTCTCAGCCTCCTTCCTCATCAGCTTTATTGACTCATTTGATGCCCGAGTCTTCGTCACCTTCTTCGTTTGTTTTGCCAAGTCCTTGATTTCTTTTCCATGTGCATCTAAAGTGTCCATGATAAGCTTCTGGTTGTCTAGGAGCTTCTTCTCATTGTCTAGAAGCTCCTTTAGCAATTCCTCCATTGAAAAAGGCACCTGAGGCTGTACTGGAGCTACCTGAGCTGTGACTGCACTGGATAAGGCAGATAGCTTTGATGTAGCTACCTGCATCCAGTTGTTGATGCTGGATAAAGTTTGGTTAACCCACAGTGTAGTCACAAGGTAAGTTGAGTAAGAAGGCACTGAAGTAGGAATAAAAGCGGATGGTCTGGAGGGACCAGTGGAAGGCTCGAAACCAGTGGCCACCACCCCTGGCTCTTTAGACTGGCCAGTGGAAGTGGTGGCTTTGCTCTTGGACTTGGGGTTGTCCGAACCATGGAGGTTGTACCATGAAAATGGCCTCTTTGGTTTCACTTTGGTGTCAAAGTCCCTTCCTTCTACTTCCTGATCCTCTAGGTACATGGTGAAGTTTGGGAAGGGATATGAACTCTCATCTTTGCCAACCTATCTGGTAATCACCTTTGCCATAACATTCCCGACGTTGATCGGTTACCCCACCATGATAGACCCCATAATAATAGCCCAAGAGACAGTCATATCACTGTTATGTGTAGTAGGGTCTAACCGGTTGCACACAAAAGTAAACCACCCATTCGCTTCGAAGCTCAGAGTGATCCTGTAGATCGGGACCCCAGGTGTCATCCAAGCTGGAGTAGTCCCATGAATAGAAATCACCGATGCAAGCCAAGGGCGAGTTAACTCATCCATAGCCACCTTCTCAAGATACAGGGACACATCCTCATCATTGAACCTATCATAGTTATTTAAAGTTTTTCCATCAAACATAACCTTCTTGTTGCGGACTTTGGTCAAATACATGCCCTTTTTTATATGGGCGACATCTGTATAGAATTTCTTAACCAAATGTTCATTGTAATCCGGTAAGTTGCTGGTGAAGAACTTCCACCCTACTCTCTCGTTGAAGTGACTCTTGATATTAGGGTTGTGGGATATAAGATCTTGCTCAATGAATACCCTCTCAAGTGTAAGGGACCTTTGAGGCCACCACTCCAAAAATTTGTGGTAGGATTTCTCACTCACAAACCGTTCTTGCCATACCACAGGGTTCTTTGATCTCATCAACCCCCCTAACTGGGTTTCACCACCCCTCCCATCAGTAGGGATCTCAGCATCAACATCAATAGGATCTGTTGGTGAGGCCAAAGGTATAGTAGGTGGGGAACCCGATGCTGAAGCCTCACTACTTTCCGCCGAGCTATCATAAAAATTAGTAGAAGAAGAGGGTATAGGCTCGTCTCACAACTGCAATTTCCCTTGAAATTCTATGGGAACATAGGTTGGCATTGAGTCTCCTTCCGAAACTTCCCGGGAAGGTACATATTCACTACCTTCAAAATGGGATGCGGATTTGTCCGTAACTTTGACTGCAGTTCTAATTTTTCCAATTTATTTTATCACGGCGAGGGGTAATTTCATCTTCCCTTTACCTCGACCTCGGGAGGACTCTGCTCTCCCTTTTGGTTGATCATTTCCGCCTTTAGATTGGACCATTGTATGCATACACAATCAGTGAAACCTCATTGGTATTGGTATTCAAGTGAGTATCAGATGAAGCAGATAAATGATTATAGTATTTACAGCATAGTGAACCACTATCAGCGGAAAAAGGTATGTAGCAGCGGACTAGATACCGTTGTCTGCAAAAATTGGGTTGCAACTGCGAGAGATTGGGGTTCAGACCACCCAGTATCTAAAATTGAGAACCGCTAAGAGAGGAAAAAGGTGGGGCATCCGCGAAACATGCAACGGGATCCGTGTAAAAGTTAATGCGGCCGCGGAACCAATTTAACAACTCTCTGAAACTCAATAATGTTTACCGCAAAAAAAGAGACGCGGCCGCGTAAAGGTAACTGTGGACAGCAAAAAAAGCATCATGTCTGTGGACTTACAAGAAAATCAGTTCACGCAAAGCAAAAGCGTGGACAATAGAATTTGGACCGTTGTCCGCGAAATTTAAGACCAGACGGGCATTTTTGACTTCTCATAAACCTAGGGTTTCACTTTTTTTAGCCATTAACAGGTATATTGAACACTCTTACCCCTATTAGGCTTGCACAACAAGTACCCACATGAATGTTTTAGCATCATAGCCTAGTATTTGCAGCTAGTTAACTGACAAGTTCATATTTTACCAACTAATCTTGTCTTTAAACCTATATTTTTGCTATGTTTGAGTGATAAAATTGTGTGTTTAATGTCATTTACTTCTATTTTATAGGTTAGAAGTAATGGTTAAGAAACCAAGTGAAAACAAGTAAAAAAAGGTGCTAAAATGGGCAAATGGAACCAGCCAGTGATTTATCCTTCGCGAACGCGAAAGTCCAACGCGAATGCAAAGAAGCAGGAAGCTAAAATTTTGCGAACGCCAAGTACCCACCGCGAACACGAAGTACCCACCTCGAACGTGAAGAATCGGTACTCAAATATTTGCGAACGCGAAGCTCAAGGAAAATACACCTTCGCGAACGCGAAGAAGAAACTGGGCGAGAAAACTAGGTAGTTGTGGAAATTCAAAACTTTGACCCCAAACCATTTAATACACAAACCAACTTATCTGTAGATATATTTTGGCTTAATTTCAGTCGTAGGGCTAGAGAGAACAAGGTTGGAAGCTAGGGTTTATGCACTTACACTTGGGTTATGAAGATTTGAAGATTGTGGTTAAGAATTTCTTACTCCTTTGTACTCATTTCTTTATTTTCTTGCTTTGTATTGAATATCTAAGTGTGTAGAATTTCATTCGACACTAGAATCTTGTTTGTGGGAAGATTCATATTTAAAGTGTGGATTAAATACCTTATTGTGCTTATGTATTGAACGATTTTTATTCTTTTATGAAGTGAGTTATTTTTATTTTAATTTTTCTTGTTCTTTAATATTTTCAAAGGGATTAGCTAACCCTAGGACTCGCCCATTAACTCCGAATTAATTTTTGGAAAGATTATTTGGGATTGGGAAAGATTAATTAACATAAAGTTGAGGCTTTAACCCTCATTTTATAGATTCTACCTACGGATAAGATTGAACTACTTGTAGCCATTCCGGGTGTGCTTAATCTCTTAATTATTTTAGGGAGACTTCAATTAGAAAGTCTTGTTAGTCTTTGGAAGAAGCTAATATAGAATTATTACCCGTGGCTAATTAACATAAATTCGCCCATATTTGTAAAACCGTGAAATACATTGGATCGTTACTTGAGTGTAATTCCCGATGCATCCATACTTGTAGCCATTGATCATTTTACTTGCTTTCTAGGTTAGATTACCTTTCCGAATTTAGGTGTAGATATTTTATCAAATCAATTCTAAGTGTTTTACATTGTATAATAGGTGACGATTCTCTTACATTCCTAATCGCCTACATATTATTCTCTGTGGGATTCGACCCCGACTCATAGTTGGATAAATTATATTACATACGACGGTGTCCATTTACATTTTAGTAGTGGATTTAGACGTCATCAAAATTGGCGCCGTTGCCGGAGAATAATTTAGCATAATTTAGGTTGTTTGAGAAATAAGCGTAAGTGCTTTCGTCCAAAGTTGTGAATATTTGTGTAATTATTTTTCTTACCTTGGTCTATTTTTATTGTTTGTTTCTCGTTTATTTTTTTATTTTTGAAAAATGGCATCATATAATAAAAATTGGTCGGATGGTAGTGGTTCATACTTTGATGGCCCATGTCCTTACTGTGGAGGACCACACTTGTGGCAAAATTGTTTAAATTCTCCTGGGGTGGATTGTGCGCACAATATCAAACACATGAGTGAAATATTTGTGATAAGTGTGGTTGTCAAAATGGTCATTGAGAGTATTGTGCTTATTTGTCCTTCCCTTCCCTAAGCCCCCGCTATGATGATTCTACTTTTTGTGATGAAAATGATAGGGCTATGGAAGTGGAAGAAGTTTAGCATGGTCAAAATGGAGAGTTCAAGCTCATGTTAGAGTGCCTACTTGAAGGAGGAAACAAAGAGGAAAGTGCCTTGGAGGAGCTTTTGGAAAATAGTCTCCAAAATGACTTGGCACTTGAAAAGTTTCACTCACAAATGGGAGAAATGATTGAAACTTTTGAGGTCCAAAGAGCCTCAGAAGTTATCGATAGCCAAGAATTTTTCTTAGATGTGGAAGCCAAAAATCCTTCCTTGGCGCTTGATCAAAACCAAGAAGTAACTCTCAAATACTCAGAATGAGAAGAGGATGCTCATGTTGGAGATCGTTCTTGCAATAAGGAGAAGCACAACTTTGCACCCAAGGACATGAAACAAAGCTTGACTCACAATAATGAACATATCCGCACTTTGGAAATTAAATGAAAATATTGGATGAGGCTCACTATGCCCACCAACTTGAGAGTGTGGAAGGAAGCAAGAAGAGTCTGATTTCGAGGAAGAAAGTGAGCTCTACTTTGACAAATCAAGAATTTAATATCCGCCAACCGACTCCATGAGTATTAATGATGCCAAGAAAAATATGGAATTAGAGTCAACCGGTGTAAATAAAAATTTGGTTGAGATTGACTTTAGTTCCGGAGAAAAAGAGGATGTCAAAATCTGGGAAGAATTGCAATTTGGAGGTTTGATGTCACATTCCAAGTATTTTTTAACATTGGAATTGTGTGGTGATATGGGAATCAAACTACACGAATTCAATGAGGGATTGAGAGTTAAAAAGGCAAAAACCACACATCATACAATTTGAGGGAACAAGAAGGCAAAATGACATTCCTCACATGAAAACCAAGAAATACAAAATGAAGAAATTGAGATTTGGCTTGATTATCAACTTACCACCCCTCACCGCTCATGGTCACAAGCTTGATTCTAAGTTGGGTGCCCAATTCATATCGTCCAAGTGGCGAGAAAAGTGGTAAAGTTGTTTTGCATCGTGCTACGATGTTAAATACGGCGCTTGGTGGGAGGCAACCCATAGTTTTTTAAAATTTTTTGTCATTTTTTAATATTATTTTTAACTAATCTGCTAAGTTTTAGATTTTTTGGAGTTTATTTGAGCAGGTCAGAGTCGTCCGGAGAGCCAAAACCAGTAGCTGCCAGAACTATAGAACTTCAAAAAAAACTAGTCTTCGAGCGTGGACCTCTCGCGTTCGCATAGGTTTATCAAATTTTAATCCTTCGCGTTCATGATGTCTCACTCGCGTTCGCGACTCGTTCACAGTTTTTACCGTTTGCGTAGGCGACAGAGCCCTCGCAAACACGTAGGTTTAGGTAATTTATAATACAAAAAAGCTACTAGAAACGAGAAATTCACCCATCTTTGCTCACACAACAATTCCCTCTACTCCTTAAGCCCCCAAAAATTAAATCATCCATAATCTTCAATTTTTTTTCAATTTTCCATCTCCATTCTCAATGTATGTGATTTCCTCTCTTCCATCTTGAATCTTTCTTCTCGTTCTTGGTATGAAAAAATGGAAGAATAACCATGGTTTATTGGTGCTTAGGGTTCAAAATTTTGAGATCATAAATGTCAAATTCATGTGTGAAATTGGTTGTGCTTGTTGGGTGAGATTGGTTGAGTGTGAGTGTTTTTTGTTGAAGAAAAATTTGGGCAAGATCTGTGCTTAAATGGTCTGTAAATGAAAAATGAAAAGAAGGCACACCAACTATTTGAATAAATTCCTGAAAGAAAACTAGGTCTGGGCGAGGAAGATAACCTTCGCGAATGCGAGGGTCTTCTCGCTAACGAGAAGGCAAAACTTAGGGGCAGAAACTTTTGACTTTCGCGAACGCGATGCTGTTCTTGCGAACACGAAGTTATAATTCTGGGCAAAAATTTTTTTGCTCTTCGCAAACATTGTGGTCTGCTCGCAAACGCGAAAAGCAACCACTGGCAGTCCCTAAACTAGCGAAAAATAGTAGCTTCGCACAGCTCTACCCAGGACCTTTTTTTGCCCATTTCTTTGGCCTAAATACTTCCTAATACATTGTTTTAAGTGTCTATATGAGATTTTAACATTTTTGGTCTATTTTGTAGGTACTTTGGGCATAAAAGAGGTTCAGAACATAATGAAATTGAGCGAGAACATGTCTTTGGAGTTGAACAAAAGGAACCCTTTGATCATGACCGGTTTCTATCTGCAGCATGTGAGCGAGGATGTGATGAACTCTTGTCAAAGACCATCGTCTGAGAAACAGGCATAAACTTGAAAAAGGTGGAAGCTAAAATGCATGGCTTATACACACGGTTGATAGAAAGCATGTGGATTTGTTTTGCCGAGCAACAAAATAATGCCAACCACACAATAGTGTTGGAATTCTATGCAAACACCTTGAGGACCAACTTCCAAGGTGCCTTTGTTACTATTGTGCGGGGCGTGCAAGTCCATTTTAGCCTTGAGATAATCAATGATATTTATGGCGTTCCCGATGCTGATAATGAGGTCTATAGAGATAGAGCTAAAGTAGGAGGAAACCACTGGCTAGTGGATAAGTTACATGATGGGGTTACCCTGAAGTGGATGACAGTGCACAAGGGAGTTGATTCTCATTATTTCATGGCTGAGGCAAAAACATGTCTCTCTATTGTCTATTTAAGAGTGTTGCCCTCTACAAATGACACTGATGTGACACCATATAGGGCACTGATAATTGTTGCTATCATGGATGGACTAACATTGTCCGATAAATTGAGGAAGCCACTCATGGGAGGTCCAAGAGGCCTAAATTCCCCAATGATGATGAGAAAGGTCTAGGAAAGCCAATTATCCATCCTTTGCTAAAAAGGGGACCCAGTGACAAGCAGAAAAAAAGAAGAATTGATGTTACTTCCTCTTTATTTGGGTAGTTCTCTAAGGTCACCACTGATTCCGCCAGATGCTTTGCACCTGCATTAAGGTCTTTTGACCCCATGGGACCACTCCAATCTGATCATCACACTATGCGCCACTTATCCATTCAGATACATGGAGTAGATGCACATATTAGGAAGCATATAGTTGTTCTTCCTATTGGCCCACCTGGGTCTAGCGCATCTATTGGGGATGTTGCCCCACTATTCATGGAAGATATGGTCAAAGAGCAAAAAGCAATCACGGGCAAGGCGGAGGCCATTAACACTAGGTTGGAGAACATGAGTCGCCGACAAGGAAATATTGAGGAGAGGCAGAGAAAGTTCAAGGAGCATGAGAAGAAGAAAAGCAAACTGTTGTCCAAGATGATGCAAAAGCTGAGTACATTTTGTGGTTCACATGAATCAGAGGATGATGATGATGCGGATTTGGAGCTCAAATTTCCCACCAGCTCCAGCTCCAACCGATGCAATTTCAGAGAGCGCCTCCTTTATTTTATCTTATTTTTATTAGTTGCATTAAAGACAGTGCAACATTTTAGGTTGGGAGTGACTCATTTAGATATGATGGATGTATGCGGGGCATGGACATATTTTTTTTCTTCTTCTTTGTTTTGTGATAACTTTAGTAGATTGGTCGATGTTTCAGTTTATTAATTGTTATTGTACTTTCATGTGATGTGTTGTATTAGTATGTTTACTACATTCTTAATTTTTTATTTATATAGTATGCTTTATTTTGGTGGCGATATCCTTGGTTTTCTTTGTACCACGGTTCATTTTCCGAGGATGCCAATTTTCTTTTTGAACCGAGTAATTGTTAGTAAATTTTTGTCGACTTTTCTTGATGATGGATAGATAGATGACTTTCTTAATGGAATTAGTCTTGTATTTAGATATAGCTTATGCTTATTTAGGAAGAATAAATGGTTTGAATTGGGGTTTGTGTCCATTGACCAAGTTGTGGCTTGCTTGGTAACAACATGATTTAAACCTCGACATATGAATTTTTGGTCATCGAAAAAGAAAAACAGTTGAAGTAAAGATCATTGTCACGACTTTTAGAGTCAAATTTTGGCTCTTTGATTCACTAAATAGCTTCATATATTATATGTAACCTCTTTCAGTCATTGGTTTCAATTGGATTTTGGATTTGTATTCCACTTAAGTGTTCATGTGCCATGTGTGGTGAGATTAATTATGAGTTATTTTGAATTATTTGTAGTCTAGAACTTGCCCAGAATGTGCTTCAAGGCGAAATCATCGACTAACTTGGTTTGAAAAATGATATTAGGCTTTCCTTGGACCGCTATTGTGCCTTAAATTTCCTACCCTTGAATATTTTACCTAGTCAACCCATTTTGAGTCTTTAACCTTGTTCTTTGGCAACCATGTTACAAGATTTAATCCTTTATTCTTTATTGATCTAACTTTTGGCACCCTACCTCCCTAAATACTGGAAAGTGTAAACATAGGCTAAAATCCTAAGTTTGGGGTGAAGGTTGGAAAATTTGTGATATGGAAGTTGCTAAAAAAGAAAAGTGAAAGGTAATAAAAACAAAAAGGAGTGAAACCTTCCTTAATTTTGACAAGGAAGTAAGAAAAAAAAATAAGAAGAAGAAGTTATAAATAAAGGGAAGATTAGGTGTGGAATGAAAAGTGAAGAAACGATGGAAAATATTTTTGAAGGAAATGAACTTTAATTGTAAATTTTGTACTAATCGGGGAGGTTTTGAGTCACTCTAACCTAAATTATGCCCTATCTTAACCAAAAGCCTAAACTACAACCCTTTAAGTTCTAATTGATTTTGAAACAAGTTGTCTATATTAGTGGAGAAATACATGAAGGGCAATCCTATGGTACTACTTGTATGCATTTGAACATCTTTGTGAGAGAGAGTTAATTCTTTCCATTTGATATCCCACTATTATTTTGAATTAAAATTTATGAGTGTGGGATTCTCTCTTAAATATGACGGCACATG
Source organism: Nicotiana glauca (assembly GCA_026770625.1). Classification (NCBI taxonomy): domain Eukaryota; kingdom Viridiplantae; phylum Streptophyta; class Magnoliopsida; order Solanales; family Solanaceae; genus Nicotiana; species Nicotiana glauca. Next base: position 75,042 of record MU681970.1, on the reverse strand, counting down.
AGATTTGAGTTGTGAATTTAATCCCATTTTCAATTGGAAGTAATGAACAAAGAAATTTAATTGTGATAAAGAGGCAAATTGTGAAGCTTTAGTATCATGACTTGATTGCTACTTTGATTTGCATAGTGTTTGAGCACTTGAAATGTAATGAAGTTCTTGAGAAGTGTTTGGTAATTCATATGATTTGGAGTAATTGTTGGTACCAATCTAAGTCATGTGTTTCGCTTGGCATGATATGGATGCACTATTGAGTTAAATGCTTGGGAGGATATTTTGTCACATTCATTGCTTGAGGACAAGCAATAATTAAAGTTTGGGGTTTTGATAAGTTGGTATTTTACCAACTTATCTTGTCTTTAAATCTATATTTTTGCTATGTTTGAATGATAAAATCGTGTGATTAATGTCATTTACTTCAATTTTACAGGTTGTATGTGATTTAGAAGTAATGGTGAAGAAACCAAGTGAAAACAAGTAAACAAAAAGGAGCTAAAATAAACAAATGGAACCTGCCAGTGATTTACCCTTCGCAAACGCGAATGTCCAACACGAATGCGAAGAAGCAGGAAGCTAAATCTTCGTGAACTCGAAGAATTAGTGCTCAAACCTTCGGGAACGCGAACGCGAAGCTCAAGGAAAACAAACCTTCGCGAACACGAAGGTGTGGTCGCGAATGCGAAGAAGAAACTGGGCGAGAAAACTAGGCAGTTTTGGAAATTCACAACACTTACCCCAACCATTTAATACAGAAACCAGCTCATTTGTAAATATCTTATGGCTTATTTTCGATATCAGGGCTAGAGAGAAAAAGGTTGGAATCTAGGGTTTATGCACTTACACTTGGGTTATGAAGATTTGAAGATTGTAGTAAAGAATTTCTTACTCCTTTGTACTCAGTTTCGTATTTCCTTGCCTTGTATCGAATAACTAACTGTGTAGTATTGTCTTCAACACTTTAATCTTGTTTATGGGAATATTCTTATTTAAAGTGTGGATTAAATACCTTGTTGTGCTTATGTATTAAATGATTTTTATTCTTTTATGAAGTGAGTTATTGTTATTTTAATTATTCTTGTTCTTTAATGTTTCCAAAGGGATTAACTAACCCTAGGACTCGCCCATTAACTCCGAATTAATTTTTGGAAAGATTATTTGGGGTTGGGAAAGATTAATTAACAAGAACTTGAGGATTTAACCCTCATTTTACAGACTCTACCTAGGGATAAGATTGAACTACTCGTAGCCATTCCGGGTGTGTTTAATCTCTTAATTGTTTGGGGATAATTAAATTAGAAAGTCTTGTTAGTCGTTGGAAGAAGCTAATATAGAATTATTACTCGTGTCTAATTAACATAAACTCGCTCATATTTGTAAAATCATGAAATACATTGGAGCGTTACTTGAGTGTAATTCACGATACATCCATACTTGTAACCATTGATCATTTTACTTGCTTTCTAGGTTAGTTTACATTTCTACATTTAGGTATGGATATTTTCTCAAATCAGTTCTAAGTGTTTGGCATTGCATAACAAGTGATAATTCTCTTACATTCCTAATCTCCTACATATTATTTTCTATGGGATTCGACCCCGACTCATAGTTGGGTAAATTATATTGTATGCGACCATGTCCATTTACTTTTTAGTAGTGGATTTGGACGTCATCATTAACCCTAATTACAAAGAAACATTAAAATAAAGGTGAAAGAAAAGAAAGGAATAAAATTAATACAAGTATTTTAGCATACTAATTGTGAGATGTGAGAAAAAAGACTGAATCTTGAATAATTGAGAATGAAAGACCAATAATATTAAAAGGATAAGGGGCCTTTTATTTATACTAACAGTACCAGGACCCACTGATCTACCTGAGCACCGTTTGTGGAATTCCACCGCGGTCCATGCTTTTACCTTATTGACGGGTTGTTAACAATAAAGAACCGATGAGAGCAAAAAATCAAGCGCGGCCGCAAAAGAGCAATGCAGACCGTGAAATTTCAACCGCGGACGCGAATACAACTTCAGAGAGTTGCTATTTTGGACTTTTCAACTCTGCGTCCACTGACCATTTACACCCTCGTGAAAAGCTTCCACTAACTACAAAATTTTGAGCGCGGTCAATGTAATTCTCACATTTTAGGGAAAACCTTTCCATCAATAGTACTGCACTGCACAACGATTCCTACACAAACTTCCAACCAGTTAGTCCAAAATAAAGCCTAAACTAAGAAGAAAAGAAAAAAATAAAGAAAAACAAATTGGTTGACTCCCAAGAAGCGCCTGCTTTAACGTTGCAGTACGATGTAGGTTACCATCAATCACTTGAAATGGATCATTGCCACCACGTGGCTATCATCAAACTTGCCAAGATAGTGTTTTACTCGGTGCCCATTAACTCGGAAGATTTCACCATTTTTGTTTTTCAAATCAAGAGCCCAAACGGTGTTACATGCACCACTTCAAACGGGCCACTCCATTTTGACTTGAGCTTTCCCTAAAAGAGTCGTAACCGAGAGTTGAATAGAAGAACCAAGTCACCCTCCTTGAATTCCTTGCTCCGGGCATATTTGTCTTGTAAGTACTTCATCTTGTCCTTATACAAGGACGAGGTGGAATAGGCATGAAACTTAAACTCATCAAGTTCATTTAGTTGCTCTACCTGGAGATTTGCAGAGACATCTCATTCAAGGTTTAACTTTTTCAGTGCCCACATGGCCTTATGCTCTAACTCAACCGGAAGATGGCATGCTTTACCAAATACCAACTGGTACGAAGATATACCAATATGATTCTTGTACGGAGTCCTGTAAGCCCACAAATCATCATCCAATTTCCTTTCATAATCAGTCCGATTTGCATTGACAGTTTTTGATAATATGCTCTTTATCTCCCTGTTGGAGACCTCAACTTGTCCACTATCCTGGGGATGATAAGGGGTTGATACTTTATGATTGACACCATACTTGGAGATCAAGTTATCAAAGGCCTTGTTGCAAAAATAAGAACCCACATCATTAATTATCGCCCTAGGAGTGCCAAACTATGTAAAAATATTTTTCTTAAAGAAAGCTACTACACTCCGTGCCTCATTGTTAGGTAAAGACACAACTTCAACCCACTTGGAAAAATAATAAACAGAAACCAGAATGTACGTGTTACCATATGAACTCACAAAAGTTCCCATGAAGTCAATGCTCCACACGTCAAAAATGTCAATCTCAAGAATAGTGGTGAGAGGCATTTCATCCTTCTTGGAAATTCCACCAGCTCTTTGACACTCATCACATGTCTTCACGAGCTCACTAGCATCTTTATACAATGTAGGCTGATAAAAACCATAGCTGAGAACCTTTGAAGCAGTTCTCGCCCCACCATGATGACCACCGTAGTGTGAATAGTGGCAAGCATCAAGAATACGCATTTGCTCCTCTTCTGGGACACATCTCCAGATCACACCATTATTTCAAATCTTGAAAAGATAAGGCTCGTCCCAGTAGTAATCCAAGATATCTCGTTTAAGCTTCCTCCTTTGGTTAGAGGAGAGCTCACACGGGAACATGCCGGTCACAAGAAAGTTAGTAACATTGGTGAACCAAGGCATACTATCTAAAGAAACAGAGATGATTTGTTCATCCAAAAATGAATCATTAAATTTGAGGACATCTTGGGGCCTCCCCTCCTCTTCCAAGCGGGACAAGTGGTCCGCCACTTGATTTTCACACCCTTTTTGATCAATAATCTCAAGGTCGAACTCTTGAAGCAAAAGAAACCATCTCATCAACCTAGCCTTTGAGTCTTTCTTTTTCATCAAATAACTGAGTGGCGCGTGATCGGTGTGCACAATCACTTTGGTACCCATGAGATATGGCCTGAACTTTTCCATGGCAAAGACAATGTCTAGCAACTCTTTTTTGGTCATAGTATAATTGACTTGGGCATCATTCATCATTTTGCTTGCATAATAGACCGGATGAAATATTTTATTGATCGTTTTCCCCAAAACTGATCCTACTGTAAAATCACTAGGATCACACATGAGCTCAAATCGCAAACTCCAATTCGATGAAGTGATGGTGGGAGTGGTGGTTAATCTATACTTGAGAATATCAAAAGCTTTCATAGAATTATCATTAAACACAAACCATGCATCCTTTTCTGTCAATTTACACAAGGGATTCACCACCTTTGATGAACCTTCGGTAGAATTCTGCATGCCCAAGAAAGCTCCTCACTTCTTTGACGGAAGTAGGAGGAGGGAGTTTCGAAATCACTTCAATATTTGCTTTTTCTACTTCGATACAGTTCTTTGAGATATTATGGCCGAGGAAAATGCCTTCCTCGACCATAAAGTGGCACTTTTCCCAATTAAGTACTAGGTTGGTCTCTTCATATCGGGCCAACACTTTCTCAAGATTATTCAAGCATTCTTCAAAGGATTCATCCACAACACCAAAATCATCTATGAACACTTCCAATAAATCCTCCACCATGTCCATAAATATATCCATCATACACTGCATAAATGTAGCCGATTAATTACACTAACCAAATGGCATCCGTGACAAATCAAAGGTGCCATACAGACATGTGAAGGTGGTTTTCTCTTGGTCCTCCGATGCAATCAAAATCTGGTTGTAACCTGAGTACCCATCCAAAAAGCAGTAATAGGAACGCCCGGAAAGTCTATCCAACATTTGGTAAAGAAAGGGCAATGGAAGGGTTTACATCGGGAAGTAAGACAATAAAGTAGAACATCCGGATCACACCCTGAGATAATTCGGACACAGAAAGGATAGCAATACTTGCTACCGAGACTCCCGTATGATGGGAAACTTTCATGATTGGCGACCAGCTTTTGGCTTCTCTTCTGTTTCGACCATGGCTGTAATGGCCTTCAATGCCGGATCAAATTCCTCAGCTTTACAAATCATTCCGACTATTGGCCCGATGTTGTGGGCAGGCAACAGATTGTTCATCACATCAGGAGTTTCTTCATCCCGAAAAATAATTCTTTCAGCTTCAATCAAGTCTTCAATGGCCCTCTGGTCCAACAGTCCTTTGTATTGTGTCCCACTGCTCCAGAGTGGCATTCACATCTAGCATCGACTCGGTGTGAGGGAGACTCGAAGTTTGGCCGATTTGGGGCCACTGGCTGCAGCAGACCTTGCCTGACTATCTTTGGAACAAGTTCGAGTATGATTCACCAATAGGGACTGAAGTGATTCCTTTTAAAAGGCTCTTTTGGGCGAGGATTGTACTGGGGAACATTTGATTGGGGATTACATGGAGCTTGGTAAGGATGGGCATTTCTGGGAGGTGGAGCTCGATTTTGTGTATAATGTTGTGACCGCGTGCAAGGTTGCGTATTCATCACCGCATACCAACAAAACCAACCATCTGAACAAAACCTAGCTAACTCGATCACACAAACAACCTTGCTAGTTTTGAGACATTTAACATATAGGAAATTGCACGTTGGGATGCAATGCACCTAACAGTTAAACGCTTATACCGTATGTTTGAACGGTTGCATGTTTCATCCCGACCTTAACTAACCCTTTCAGTATGTAACTCTTTTCTTTTATTTTTGCCTCTCTTTTTTGCCTTCTCTTTTTTTTTTTGCCACTTTTTTTTCACTTTTTATTTCTTTTTCACTCTATTTTTCTTTCAAATTATTTTTCTCTTAGTTTATTTATGATTATGATCGAATCCGATGGCAATTGCCTACATATCATGACCCCGCATGAATCAGATCTAGTGTAGTTCAGAAAAATTGAGAATCGAGTAAATAAACTAACTTTGTTTTTGTTTTTACAAAACTGAGACCATGAAAGCTTTAAAGAAAGGAAAACATCTAATTTTTTTTTGGTTTTTTGATTTTTGATTTATTTTCTTTTGGAATTTTCTAAAAACAATTCTTTAAAAGAAGAAAGGAAATTTTTCTTTGGATTTTTTATTTTTGAAAGAAAGACTTCTAAAATTTTCTTTTCTTTTAATTGGATCTAAAAGAAAGATTTATTTTTTGAATTTTTATTTATTTTCTCTTTTTCTAAAGAAAGTAAGAAAATATTTTTAGGATTTTGGATGTTGCCTCTTAATTTTCGAAAGAGGGACTTTTAAGAAAATATTTTGAATTTCTGAGCTTTTTATTTATTTACAAAAGTACTTCTGAAGAAAAGCAAAAATATTTTTTGGACTCCAATTTTAAAAAAAAAAATTTTATTGACATTTATGATAGAAAAACATCTAAGGGGTAATTTTTTAATATTTTCTTTCTGATTTATTTTTTAGATTTTTATTTTGGAAAAATACTTCGAAATGAAGGAAACCCGTATTTTTGGATTTTGATTTTTATTGATTTTTCTTTTTTCATATGAAAGACATTAGAAAGAAGGAAACTATTTTTGAGTTTTAAAAACTTATTTTTTTTGAATTTTCTAAGGAATGATTTCTAAAGAAGGAACTAAAGGAAAATATTTTTGGATTTTTGAAAATTGGAGTCAGAACCGATGAGGATTGCCTACGTATCTCACATCCGGTGAGAATCAGACCCGCATTGTTCGGTCAGTTTTGACACAAAAATATGATATTTGACTCACTTTTTTAAAAATTCATTTTACTTTTTTTTTTCAAAAATTCGGCAGAGTTTCGAGATATTTTCAAATACCGAGATTTTTAGAAATCGGGTAAATTCTCTATCCTACCTCACTCTTGGTTTTCTCTTTATTTCCTTTTTCTAGCCGGTCAACATGCAAGTCGAAATAGATAAATATTCACATAGCACGTAGGATGCATCAGGATGATCTTTATTTTGATCAGACCCAATTGTATGGTGGTTACATCAGAAGAGTGAATGGGCCTAAATAGTAAGCCCAAACATTTCGGGACTTTGAATCATTAAACCAATTGAAATTAAAATGAGGGGATAAAAATATCGTACTCAACATTCTTTCGAATTTGGGCATAGGAAAAGGCCCCGTGTAAAATCAGGGAGAAATTCAAAAATAGCCAGATTTACCACTGGTCATTGAAAAATAGTCAAGTTTCAAAAGTCATTGAAATTTAGGCACTTTAAATCTAAGCGAAAACACTGTTCAAAATCCAGAAAAGACGCCAGCAAATTTTACGGGAGTTCCAGCATAAGTATGCTTGAACTCCAGTAAATTTTACGGGAGTTCCAAGATAACTATGCTGGAACTCCCGCAAATTTTACGGGAGTTCAAGCATAATTATGCTGGAACTCCAGTAAATTTTACGGGAGTTCCAGCAAGTATAATTGTCCAGTATAATATACTGGAGTTTGGAGCACT